>CAJNIZ010003470.1:28065-47395 GCA_905231905.1 Symbiodinium pilosum | reverse complement strand
CAGCAAAAAAAAAACACGGGTTCCTCCTGCCAACACAGTGATAGGACGAGGTTGTTATGCAAGGTGCCGAATAAACTGCTCAAGGAGGGTTGGGTCTCGTTTGACGTCAGCTTGCGCGTCTTAGAATAAAGCGGGGGGTGGAGTTGGAGGGGCGCAGCCCCCCCAATTCGCAAACACAATGATTGGATGACATGCTGCCTGGGTGAACGTCTGGAACCTTTAAAGGCAACCTTCTGCCAAGATAATGATAGGACGAGTCAGGTTTCTTTCGAGGTCAGCCGGCATGGCAGAACTGAGCTCGGCTGCGTCCCATTTGTATGGAGCATGCCCCTCATGCCTACTCAGGACCAAGAGGGTGTGTAATGTGCACCCCAATAGCTACACATAGCTACACGCCTTTACTGTCAGTTGGCTGCCTCACGTCATTTTCAGGCGAAGGATTGTGCAACCGCATCTTCAGCCTCGGTTCCTTGAAGGTAACTACACCAACACTTGTTAAGAGTTTTGCGTGATACTCCGGAACCACCCTACTCATCCACTGTCCATTTGGAGGCTGTTGGCTCTCCGGTGCTGGTTATGTGCAAGACATGTCGGCCTTCCTCTGGAACCTGGCCCTCTGTACTTGATTCATTCAGGGCAACTGCATCACCAACAACTTAAAAACGACTGGGACCTATTTTCAGATTCGCTCCCCACCCTTTATCCTCCCAAAGGCCGACACTGTCAGGAGCCAAAAGCCTCTTCTTTCTTTCTGTCTTCCTGTCTCTCTTTACTTATTTGTCTTTCTTTGTGTATTTATTTCTTTGATTATGTCTTTATTTCGTTCTTTTTTGTTTTCATTGTTTTCTTATTTCTCATTTATTTATGTCTTTCGTTTGTTCTTTATTTATTTCCTTCCTTCGTTCCTTATTTCTTTCTTTCCTTCTTCTCTCTGCTTCTTTGCCTGGTTCTTTCCTTTCTTTCTTCGTTCTTTTTTTCTCTGATTCTTTCCTTTCTCTCTTCTTTCTTTCTGTCTTTCTCGTCGAATCCAACCCGTTGGAAAAAAATACCGTACCCGCAAGCAGTCATGGCAAGATGGCTGCGCCTCGACGTCTTTGTCCGGTACCTCTGGCATTCCTGTGCTTTCCTCCTTCACAAGGGAGCCCAGGACGCCCTGTCATGTCAACACAATCCTGACAAGCGCTTCTGTTGTACTTGTGCCAGCTATGAGCACTTGCCTCGCAGGGCCCTGATGGTTGGCTCCTCTCTTCCGGCCTCGGGTGATCTGTGGCTCTGCGCTGCTGCACGTTTTGGAAGCCCTGTCAAGCTGACCCCAGCCTGTCAAAAAGCGGTTCGTCTTCAATTGGCTCAGCGGCTAGGAGACGTAGTCTGCACTCCTGGCAAGAGAAGCGGCATCTTCAATGCTTTAAAGAACCAGGGCTTTTTCGAGTGCCCTCTGCAGGCACCGCCATTCACATTTCACGACCCTCATCGCGCAGGATTCAAGAGTCTCCCACCTTCCCGGCCCCAGAAACCCATCAAAGGATCGCCACTGTTCACTTATTGCTCTGGTGACATTGCAACCTCTTTGAGGTCCTTCCAAAGCAAATGACGGTAACCTGACCATTCGAAGGTCGAGGAGTCTAGAAGCGCAGATGAACGCGCAACAATCCAATTTCGTCTAATTCTCAACAAATCTTACACATCATGCAGCTTGCTTCCACCTACGACCTACGAAAATCCTGGCAAGCATTGCTGCGCAACGCATGCAACGCCCTGATGCCCCGGACATCACATTATGTCAACAGGTCTACAAGTTGGAGTGTTGCTCTGCTTTTGGGCATTCGAGACTCAGGGCTGGTCTGTTAAACCCAGCTCCTTCGGAGCTTGTTGGCGAGAAGCTCGAGAAAACCGTTTCTCAACAGATTGGAACGTCTTACTGCGCACGCTCCACGATTTCAGCGGCGTGGACTCCGTGGAAACTCTCGCCAAGACCTCAACTTGCCATGGCGTGTTTTGACTTCTGTGCAGATTGGAGATGCCCAGCCATTCAAACATCCGCAGTAAGCGCTCGACATGGTACACCATCTTGCTTAACGATTCTATCTCCTTAGTGAGGCATGCCTTGCAATGCGCTGTTGCACTTGCACTGACACGGATTGCAACGAATTCGTCACTAGTCACCCTGGCTGGACGGAAGAAAGCGAGTAAGCCTCTCAGCCGCTACAAGTGAGAGCTGGCAGTATGCATACCTCTCAAGCATGAGAGAAGCTGCGCTCAAAAAGTGGCAAGCTCGTGAGAGACATCAACTTTGCCCCAGCTTCGAGCTGCAAGATCTTCATGTCGAGGCTTCTTGCCTCGCCTTGCAACTTCCAGCATCCGTCGACAAATTCCGTGTAGCTTACTTCACCTCAAGGAACAGAAACTCATGGCTGGGAGGGCCTGTTGCTAGGCTTTTTGGCAAGGGCTTGGACACGCCTGACCCATCGAAGTCGAGAAGTGCAAACAAATACTCCACTTCTCCTGCGTTGGCACGCTGGAGTTTACGGTCTCCGTGGGTAACAGTAAATGAAACCCGCAACGAAGTGCAGCCCTGGATCGAGCATCCAGCTTCATGGCGTTGAAATAGGCCTGCACTCGCTCATCCTGTAGCGTGCTTTCAAACTCCTCTTTGCTGATGGTCCCGCTGTCATTTGCATCCATCTCCTAAGCCGGATGCAACTGCACAGTGCATGAATACCAGGAGCTTCAGAAAAGGCTGGTGTGCACTGACAGCCTCTCGGTTTTATCGCGTGCGGCCCAGGATCATCAAACACTCTTTGAAGCTCATGTAAAAACTGAGTTTTTGTCTGCAGCTCTTCTGCAATTACGTGCTCGCGATCCCTCTTTCCAGAGTTGCGAGCATTCTCGAGAAATATTCCTGGCGTCGACATCAAACCAAGACAGTCTTACTGGCCTACTTGCTACAACAGGACTGACAATGCCGCCTGCCTGTAACTACATTGGCCAGCGCATATATACTAAAAGTGATATATAAAAGGAACAAGGCCATATAGATGGCAGGAAGAGGAGCCATAGCCTCAGACAGGACAATGTCACCTGCACCTGCGTACCCTCATGTAACAGCTCGAGCATGCTCAAAGCAGAAATTTAAGCCAAGATGCTTCATACTGGACCGACCAATCTGTGCCACCAGTCATTGCCATGTACAGATTTATGATGGAGCGATCCAACGTGCCAAAATGGAAAAGCAGCTGCTCGTTCGCCGGATTAAGCTTCCGCAAAGCCACGGTATCCAGAGTGGACCCCACGGCCGACGTGAACATCACAGAGAACATGCCCAGCATCAAGCAAAGGACTGCTACGACCCAGATGAGAGAGCGAATGCAGCTGATGATGGAGTGCATTAGAAGTCGAAGCTCCTGGAAAGTCCTCATAACCTCAGCTCAGACATGCTGAAACATAGCACCTCATGGGCACCTCTCCCATTACGCAGATCTTTTTACTCGTTGCCAGAGTCAAGTGCCAACAAGAGCTGCAACCGCGTGAGCTCTGCCTGCAGCATCCTTCGGAAGATTTCGATCCTGGCAGCTGCGGAGGGAGCTTGTAGCAGCTGTTGGCAGGGCCGCAGAACGTCTTCCCAAAGCTCCGCGTGTGCTTCGCGATCAGCTTTCTGCGCTGCTGAGGCCCAAGCTGCAGCTGCAGCTCCTTCGTCATCCTCCTTGCCTTGTGGATTCCATGGCCTCCCCTTCGTTGACTTCGCCAGCTCTGCTGCTGAGCTCCAACGAGCTTCGCCGCGGCGTGCCTCTGCTTGCCATGTGCCCAAGGTTCGCCAGCGTCGTGCAGCTTGCCAAATTGCGGCAGCAGGCTTCGAGGTGTGCCTGGGAGGGGGTGCGGCCAATCGCTGCCAAACGTCTCCGTCATCCCATGTCAGAACATCAATGCATGCATCGTCGGCTCCACTCGTTGGTGTGGCCGCGAAAGCCTGGGAACCAAGCTGAACAACAAGGCGGCCATCTTGACCAACTTCCAGCTTCCCCAGATCTTGAACTTCGTCACCGTCAATACGGATGCGCACTCCACTCTTCACACGCCACAGGCCTTGAACAGCTTCAATAGCAGGGGCCAAGGGGTGAGATAACGTCAATGCTGATTTCAAGCCTGCCCCCTTGGACCCACGTTTTTGTTGCAGCCTCGCAAGCTCTGACAGCTCCGTGCTAAGCGCCTTCGCAGGGTCCAGCATCTTCTCTTCTTGCTCATCCCAGAGTAAGTCAACTTCTGCCCGCAAGAAATCGTCGGCCGGCAGACAGCGGCAAATCCGAGCTCTTCCAACCGCGTAATGCAGAGCCAGGTAGCCTGTCCTTGATTGCACCAAATCTTCTAGATAGAGCAGCGAGGCATACGCAGCCATCTGCTGCTGCTCTGTGTCATACAGAACTGCTGCAACGAGCCGGCCACCAGCAACCTTACTTCCACAACTTCTGCCAGCACCCTTTTAGGTGCATTGGCTTTTCAATGCTTGATTTTCGTACTTGACATTTGCAGCCTTTTGCTTCAAGGAAACCAAAATCAGTGGAACAGCAATACATTCAGGGGTTCTTAGTGTTGTTTGGCCAAAATAGACACAGGCCTGTCGAACTTTTGGCCTACCCGCGTGCTGGACAGGGATTGAACTTTTTGCTTGTTTTTCTGCATCCCAGACATGATGCTAGACGTGGTACTTCCAAGACTTGCATGGGTCACTTGTGGATGTGGAGGATTGGACCGTGTACCGCCAGCCGATTTTGGCTTGTTCAAGGTGTGCCCCGCGATTCACGGGGTCTGAGCTGTGCGTTTTGTCCGGCTCGCCCCATCAATGTAGGCTTCGCTGCATCAGTCCAAGGGCTTGGGGAGAAACACAGACCCAAAAGAGAATGTCGTGCTAACAATGGAATGACAAAAAAAGACAGCATGTTGTGTATCCATGTCCAGTTTGTTGTTTCGTGCCGCAGAACTGCACCTAAATGCAGGGATATCTCAAACTCCGACAAACAAGAAACCTGGCAATTCAAACCTGGCAGATTCGTCAAATGCTCTTGTCCTTCTACTTCACTAAGTCCTAGCCTTCCTTGCTCTCCAGCTGATGCGACGATAAAACCATTGTTGCCACTGCTGCTGCGGCTTTACGCGGCTCTTCTGGCATGTTGCTACTACTGCATATGATATCGAATTGTCACACTGCATGATCTGATATTCTACTATATTGTACTATATGATGCTCTAGTATACTATGTTATACTATCCATCCTAATACGCCTGGTTCTGGTATCGGGTGCCTCCTTCTATTGCTGCCTGCTCTGCTGCTGGTTTTGTGCTACATCATGCGAGAACTACTGCTACACTACTAGCGCCATCTGTGCAACTATTTCTTTACTGGTCTTACTAGAAGCATGCTACTGCTAGTATTGCTATTCTTTGTATCTAGTCTTTCTATTACAACGAGCTACACTCTAATCGTCCATAAGGACACGGCAAGGGGAGGCAAGAACGGGGGAAGACAGCAGGTCTTCCTCATATCACTCTAATCGTATTGCTGAATCCATTTTCAGTGTTGCGATTTGGATTATTATTGCTGCTCCTCTTACTCTTATTACTGTTATTGCTCTCATCACTCTTATGATGATCCCCCATTCCTATGGCTCTTATTACTATTATTGCTATTGTTGCTATTATGCCTATGAGACCTATTATTGCGAATATTACAATTCTTACCCATGGTTGCTGTCATGATTGTTAAAGCCATTCGTACTCTTATTTCTGTACTTAATCTTTTGACTCTTCTAACTTTTATTAGTCCCATTACCCTTGTGATTCTTACTACGAAGGGTTTTATTAATTCGACCATTATCTTGACTCTTACTGTTGTTACGATGACTGTTTTGGCGATTGTTACCATCATTACCACTATTAGTATTTCTGATTACTAGTTCTAGTATTACTTGCGCTACTTTTATTACTACTATTGAAATTATTGCAATTACTACTCTCATTTACCAACTATAATTGCTGCGAATATTGTGATGGTTGCTCTTTGTGCTACTCTTACTATGCTTGCTTCGTTAATATCGTTACTAGTATAACTATTCTTATTCATGCTATTATTATCTTTTTATAACCCCAAGATATACCCTATGAAATAGTAGTTTTCATGCTCTTTTCTATTATCCCTATATAACGAGTATTCTGCCGGTCCCTTCATGTTCCAGAACATGCTGCTTCGAGGATGCTGCTAGGGACCAGGATATTCTTGAAAGAGAATGGACCGGAAAAAATGTAACAACAACAATCCTAAGAATATACACTTTGAAAAATGGAAATTACGAATAAGAACAGTAATAGTAGCAAATAACACTATATGACAGAACAATGCGAACTAGGAAACGCCAACAGCCTCAGATTTGGCACCCTTGAACACTGCATAAAAACCATTACTGACCCCAGAAAATCCTTGGAGCCAGCATGGAATCGTAGAGCTTTTTGGTGGACGCGTCCCCAACTGGCAGGCTCACAGGTGCACCAGGAAAGTACACGTCCTGTACGAGCAGCAGAGGCACTTGGACCTCGCCGTCTTTGCCTTCCTTGAACCACTCGACCTCCCCTTCATCGAAGACCCGACAAACCAAGCCAGTTTGATGCCGGAAGCTGCGAGCCGCGCGCGCAGCACGTAACGCTAGGCCAGCAAGGGTTGCTACGAGAGCACCACCTACAACCTGTGACTGTCCATCTGCCGGGCAAGATGGAGTCAGCACAGGCTGCCTTGGCTTGCACGAGTGCGGGGGGCGCCTTGGCACTGCGGGTACTGCTGTCCTGACAAGCATGGAGGGCGGTGCTGAGGCTGCCTTGCCAGTTCTGGGCCAGAAAAGCTGCGAATGTACTCGGGAGGGTGAGAGGCTCAGCTTGTGCTATAGTGCAGAAAGGCAGCCCGAATCATCTTGGCAACCCGAATCACTCGGATAACTCGTATGACTCGCAGAAGGCTGAATTGGACCCAGACTTCCAGGAAGATGCTAACCTGAGGCCAACTGTCAGGCAAATCAGATAAGAAGTACAGCCTCCGTCAGCATCTCGCCGCAAACATGAACAGCAAGGATGTACACTTTCTCTGGGCACAAGTCTTGTGAGTGTCTGATGGGTGCCTTGCGTAAAGGTGTAATGTGTTTTTGTGGGCAGTGCAAGTCCGAGTACAATGGCATCGGTTGGAGATAGCAGGATGACAAGGAGAAGAAGAACAGCAAGAGGAAGAGCAGCACGCGACAACACTGCAGCAGCGGCGGCAGCAGAAGCGGCAGCAGAGCAACAACAACGCTGAAAGCCATGACCCCTCCGCCTCCTCTTCCATCACGGAGGTGACCCGAACCCTGTTCTACACATGTCCAAAGCTCAGACTCCAAACAAGAACCGCCAAAGCTTTGTTTGAGGGACTGGGCTGCTACTCCTGGAGAAGCTCTGAACCTAAAACCTCCAGACTTGCACGGCTACTTTCTTGCGAGCAAAACTTTGCAAAAGGGAGTGGGCCAAGCTCTCAACCTCCCATATATCTTGCACAGCGCCTTGACAGACTTGTGCTCTTACCATCCATATCATCAGATTTAATGGCAGCGCTATCAGGCTAGCCTGTGAAGAAGCCGTATATAAGACAGCTACATCAACTGAACGTCCAGCAACCTTGCACTGACTTGAAAAGGTGTACAGCTTAGTTACAGCACTTTTCAGATACTGCCCCGCCCCTGACGGCCAAAAAATCATGAAAGATAGTTTCCAAACCAAGTATCCAAATCGAAGGTGACCACCATGAGATCCAGCCTGCAGTGTCCAGAGAACACATCAAGCCCACAAGTTTACCACGCTTGTTACCATTCTTATGGCTATTGTCATCATTACTATTAAAGAGTATTACTATCATCACAAGTATTATTGCCATTTTTACAAGTAGGGCAGATCGCGCAGGAAGCCGAGGTGCCAATTCCAGAAGGCATTTGGGTTCTGGCAGCTCCACAGGTACCAGCGGTCGGCCAAAAATCGAAGCAAAAGTTCCTTGGCACAGACGCCCGAATGCCATGATCCTTTCCAAACCTGGCATGAAGAGTTGAGGACAGTCTGACTATCTGCAAGCATGCTTTTCCTTGGCAAGCTGCTATAGAGAAGCATACGACGAAAATGCCCTGAAGAATAGTAAACTCCATCGGCTCTGCGACAATCCTTTGAGCTGAAGCAGATGTGCAACGGCAGGCAAGGTCCGCACAGAAAAAAGGGCACATCAACTTAGGATCTGCAAAGTTGTTCCAAGATACAGCTCCAGATTGGCAGCAGTTCGCGCTTCGTCGTCTAAAGCTTTGGTTTGCGTTTGCCAGGCCACGAATAAGCAATTGAGAAGGATCAGGAATCCACTCACTGACTCAAAGAAAGGCGACTCTGTCAAGCGCTGGATCGCGGTCTGCTTCTCAGCAACTTTCCGTCGGTTCTCATGTGCTATAAAGTTAGACTTCCTAAGGGAAGAGTTTGACTTGAAACGGCCCTGCAAGCCGACACCTTCTGAATCCGCGGATTTCCATTGTGCTGTGGTGACCATTCCATCTGGCACACCTGACAGGGAACAAGCTTGCTCCCTTGAGTACACTTAGCTTCCTGGCCAGGAGCAGGCCTGGCAATGACTGAGGCATATCTGCATCAGCAGCATCTGGATCATCGAAGTGAGAATGTAAATCCACAGGAGGTGCTTGCTTCTCTGCTCTCTCTGCTCGCTCGGGCAGACTCCCACTGCTGGAGCTGCTCAGCAGGCCAGATCGGTGAACATTTCCCAGCACGTGCCCACTGGCGTCAGGCTGGGTTGGTTGACCTGCTACGACAAGATCGCCGCTCTTCCTAGTAGATTTGTAAATCCAACTATTTTCCCCAAAAAATTCCAAGATCAGCGATTTGCACAGCCGCACTGGCGCAGCCCACCATGCCTGCTCCACCAGCAGATGCCGAAGCTGTGTTCTTTCCAGACTCCGCGTCCGCTGCCTTACTCGCCAATCCTCCGGGCTAACGCAAGACCATATGTACAGTGTGTCCGGACTATCCCCAATAGTCCTGCTTCTCCCGCCGCTGCACATTCTTCAACGTCCAAGGGCGGTGCTGTTGCTGGTTTTGGACCAGGCTCAGCCAGTTTAAGGGATGAAGGTAGGGTTGGTGGCAAAGCGGCAGGGGGGCTGGGGGCATCTTCGATCTCAGCGATGCGAGATGTCTTGCCGGTTGGGCTCACCGCTTCGAGTGGAGGGAGGCGGTTAGGAGCCCGAGCAAGCGGTGGAGTTGGTGCTCTGTCTGGCTGAGGACATTTGCCTGCGGCTGGTGCGGCAGCACCTCAGCCAAGGGCAAGAATTCTGGGCAGCAACGTGCAGACAACTTCCGAGGTCGGCGCTCAAGGATTCAGGCGCCTGCCCCAGCACAAATATTTTAGTGGGTTACGAGATCCTTTGGTGCGTGTCTGTCAGGGCATGCATTCGTTTGTTATAACTTTGAGTGAATGCACGAGCTTTAGTGATGCAAGGTTGGCGTGGCTGTCTATCGTCATGACTGGCTTGCAAATGCTGACTCGGACAACATACAACTGAAACAAGTGCACATGAGTCGCCAAACTACACACCTTCTTACGTTCACGCGCAAAGCACGCAAGCGGAGCAAAGACGAGCAGACACGCCAGACCTTGCAGACATCGGACCACGCGAAGGTAAGCAAAGCAAGTGGAGAAGAACAGGATTCAATCACCCTCCCAATTCCCAAAGGCATTCCGCCCCGAGTGCCCTCTACTACACCGCTGGTTGACGCCAAACTTACGCTGGGCAAATAATAGACAACAAAGGTAACAACAAAGTTAAAAAGATGGACGAGATAAGCGACCAATGATGGACAGAAGTGCGGAAGCTAAGGTCGCCAAAGCAAAAAACAAAAAGCCTTGTTGTTGCATCAGGCAGGTCAGTCTACGTTGGACCTGCTGTCGCATCGTCTTTTTCTGCATATGGGTATCCCGCTAGATACATCAAATTAGCCCTGGTGAGCATCTCCAGCGGCACTCGCCTGCTGCACGAAGTCCGCAAAGCATTTTTGAATGTCTTCCTGGTGCCGCTTGCACGCTTGCTCGAGCTGGACCTCAAGCCTCGGCTCACATGGGTGACTTCCCACACCAGTACGCACAATCAGGTAGTTCAACCAGGTAGCTCCTTCAAGCGGAGGTCCGAGGCCATAGCCGCCCCGACAGGCATTCTTATCTACTATTGCGGTTACTTCGGATTTGTAATTTGAATGATTGGCTCGTCACACTAGACAGGCTTCCAAAGGCTTCCCGCAGCGGGGTTCTCAGAAGTTTTGCCTCACTCTGAAACTTGATATGTTGGGGGCACTTGGTGGACTGACGAAGGCAAGCTGTGAGCCTTAAGCTTCACACAATCGTGAGAGGAGCATGTCATGCAAAGCAGGTAGGCATGCGACACGCAGGGGTCCCTGACTTGGCCCAGCATCTTGTACCTCGCAGATCGGCAGGATGCAAGCAGCATTGACGGAGCATTTAGAGCGCACAGCTCTCGCAAGAAAGAGCTTCCCAGGTTTTCCAGGTCCTTCCAACAGCCATACATCATGGACAGCTACATGCGGAGAGTAGCTACATGTAGCTATGAAAACGTGATGTTCCACTGGGCACACTGCCACTGCAGCAGGGGGCTCCACCACTGCAAAGAAGTCTGCAAGGCCCATGAGCAACTCCTCGCATGACAGCTAGCACGGCACACTTGCACCTCTAGTCTGCAAAACAAACTTTAAGGTTGCACCTTCAATGACAGCCTGCTTTGCATCACTCCTGACTCCCTAGAAAAGGTGCTGAGCCCCGAGCATTACTGCACTTATTGCATATGCCTCTTGCCTTAGACTTATTTTCTCCGTCATGATCGTTCATGTACTTGGCATTGTTGCTAAGATTCTGTTTCCGTGGCTCTGGTCTTCAGGCATCTCGTGGTGGAACCATGGCTTTCGTACATGCATGGAACACATGGTCCCCAAAACTTTGAAGTCCTGGAGAAGATCGGCTTTGACTTCCAAGGACTCCAAGTTCTGGCCGCCTGGGTCCAAACACTGGAGTCACTACGAGTAGGGCATTCTGTAACAGCCCGAAAAGGAGGACAAGAAGCACTCAGCAGGCGACCGTCATGCGTCTCGTCCCCAGGCCTGAAGCCAAAGCAGGTTGTTGGTCTCAAGGCGGTGCTGCAGGGAGCCCTATCATGGCATCATATCACATCTGAGGCCCGGCAAAGCCACGTACTTCCGCAGAGCCGAGCGCAGCAAGAAGACCTGCTGCTTTGTGCGCGGAAGCATTCTGCCCAAAGGCATAGTCTTGTTGAAAGGCCTCCTTGCCCTCGCTTCGAATCATCAATTCTGGAACCTACACACATTGCAGCATTCATCCTCCCAATTAGCGAAGCATCTCTGATTTTGAATTCCTGCCTTTTGAAGCTTGCTGTAATCGAAACGCTTGTATAGCTTGTCTAGCCTAGGCTTCGTGACGTTGAGAGCGAAACCCGTGGCTGCAAAGCCTGAGGCACGTGCAGCCATTTGACAGCCTCCTGCACGACTGTGGAGGCCACGTCCTGCTGGCTGGCATGCTACGAGCCCAATTAGGGCATTACAAGACGACTTTGTTTCAAGAAGTAGCCTGTAGGCAGAGACACAAGGTAGCGCCTTCTGTACAACATCTTCAGGTCGAGGACTGTCTGCCTCTTGAGACCGTCTTGAGACAGCCTGCGTTGCCGACCTGACACCAAAAGGAAACAGCCACAAGATAAATTGCAAGCCACTAAATTCCAAGAGGAGTGTTCAGATTCGGATGTGCCACTTTTGCATGTTCATATTCTTGTTGGCGGAATTTGTTTTGGACGCGGGGGGTGGATTGTATGTAGCCACGCAAGAGCTCAATTCGCAAGCAAAATGCGCTGAGAGTGTTCCACACAAGGGCGCGATTCCGGAGGCAAGATTCTGACGCAAAAATGCGAGGACGCATCACATGAAGGCCGCTCCGAGCGAGAGCTTGATTCTGATGCAAGATATTGGGACGCTCCCTGTAAGAGATCCCTTTCGCAGCAAAACGAGCGGACGTTCCAACCGAGAACTCCGTTTGAAAACAAAATGTGAGAACGCTCGGATGTGAGACTTTGCCACGATCTCCCCAATCTCCCGCAGCCCCTCCGACGAAAATGAAAACGTGTAGTTCATTGCCCCGTCCAGCAACGTTTTACCAGGAATTTTGTTTCACATTAACATGCAAAGCGGGGGTTGGAGAGGCGCGCAGCCCCCATCAACCACAAATGAAAATACGTAGCTCTTTGCTGAGTCAAGAAACCTTCTCTCAACCAGTCTGTGTCACTTTAGAATGAAAAGCGGGGGATTGCGCGGGGCACAGCCCGGGGGAAGGATCCAAAAAAAGAATAACAAGGATCAAAAATTCCATGATCAACAAACAAAATGTGCAAATGTGAGCAAGCCCCACACCAGAGCGATAAAACCTGAAAAATGATAAACAATGATGAACAATGATGAAGCAGGATGAAAAATAATGGAAATGATAAAACATGAGAGAAAAATGACGAAGATTATGAAGCATAAGGGAAAACGACAGCAAAATGATTAGAATTATGAAAATAATCAAAAAGGAAAGAAAAATTATGAAAATCATGAAAATGGCAGGAACATGATGAAAGATGATGAAAATCATTTTCCCTCCCGCTCTGCCGTAGCTGCGAGGTGACAAGCCGTGAGCTGCGCGCACGAAAAACTAGATCAGAATTGTGTACCGGTCATGCATGCAATTGCCAGAAATTTCCGGGGGAGCGCAATCCTCAACAAAGTTCGAGCATGTGGCCACACCGTCTGCTGTGCCCCGGAGCTTCCCATTGCGATGTCAACCCTCCGAGCCATTTTTGGCTAGGTGCAACAAGGCAAAGTCTGCCCCGTATCACCTACCACATTGCCTAAAGGCCTGTAGCCAAGTCACAGACCGCCAGCCGCGGCTAGTGTCACTCAGCAAGAGTGTGTTGGAGCTCCTCCAGCTATGCCTTCGGCACCCGAGAGCGAGCCCGCAGTTCCCCAACTAAGCTCCGCATCCAAGGGCAAACTGCGTGTACACAACGCCTCAAGCTCAGCCCTGTCGCTGCCGTTCTCGCCCGATGCAGAAAGCTCGACGCATCCTCCCATGACTGCCCACATACACGGTGGCTCGGACTCATTCCAAAGAATCAAGCCCCAACTCAAAACCCTTTCCCCACTCGTGGGCGACAATCCCCAAGAGCCATCAAACGCAACTTGCCAACCATGACACACAACATCTGCACCCACGCGTCCGCACCCAGAACCGACCCCCCCCCCCTGCAGCAGGTGAAGAGGGTCACCCGCACACGTCAGCCTCTGCGCAGGCAAGACAAGTTGGCGGCCGAAATCATGAAAGATGATGAAAACGATAAAACATGATGAAACATGATGAAAAACATGAAAGATGATAGAAGAACAACAGAAACATGATGAAACATGATCGAAATCATGGAAATGATAGAAACATGATAGAAAAATGAGAGAAACATGATGAAACATGATAAACAGTGATGAACAATGATGAAAACAATGAACACTGATGAAGCATAATGAAAATGATGCAAAATGTTGAAAATGATGAAAAATGATCAAACATTATGAAACGTTATGAAAACCAGAAGCATGATAAGAAAATGAAGCATGGATGGAATGCAAAAAAGGCGGGGGTCTGGGGGGCGCAGCCCTCTCCTATTTGGAAACATAATGATCTGCATAACTCCCCCTTACTGGTGACAGACTTTTCGGTTACAGCATAGATTTTCGGGGGGTTCGAAGCGTCCAGGATCGCGGCCTCTAGCCAAGGCTCCGGGCACAATGGAAAATGATGATACATGTCGACGTTGCTCCTTCCTTCCTTCCCTCCTGAGACAGGAATTTCCCTTTGATTTCCTCTCAACAGGATATTTTGATTTCTGTTTATCCTTCCTTCCTCACATCCTGACATAGGATTTCCCTTTGGTTTCCTCTGAGACAGACTATTTTGAATTTTTGATCCTATATTTGACTTGTTTGATCCACATCCCGCGCAGCCCCCGAATTTGCAAAAGCATGGACGAAAATGAAAACATGTGGATACTCGCTCAATTTAACAACGATCGCCCAAGCAGTCTGTTTCACTTTAAGATGGAAAGCGGGGTGGGGGGCCGCAGCTACCCTCCGTTTGAGTTTTGGAAATATGTAGCTCTTTGCTCCCAGCCGGCCTAGCAAAGTTCTCCATGTTCTCCCATGCCGTCTGTTTCGCGTAAAAAAGAAAAGCTGGGTGTTGGGGCTGGCAGCCCCCCACAGTTGTAAGGCATGGCTTTTGTGAGGGAGTTGAGGCTCGAGGACCAGAATAGAATGGAGGAGCTCTTCACGCCAGAGCTCGTCTCACATTGGCCAAATATGAGGACGCTCCGCGCGAGCTTGGTTTCGAGGCACATGCAGGGAAGCCGCGCTAAGCACCTCAGACCTTGATAGTCGCGAGGTTTTCCGGAATGCGAGAAGTCGGCAGTTTTGTCCAGTGTCAAAGCCAGGTGTCAAAAACATCTTCTGGAAGCCAAAGGCAAAGAAGCCTCGAAGCTCTGGCTAGAGAAGCCAGAAGATCAGCTAGGTCCAGCAAGCCAGAGGAGCCAAGAAGCCAGAAAGCCAAGAAGCTAAAAAGCCAGGAAGCCGCGAGGCCAAGCAGCAAAATGTGAGGAAGCTTCATGCGGGAACCCGAGTTCAAAGCAAAATCCGAACACACTCCACGCGAGAGCTCGATTTCATGGCAAACTGTGAAGACGTTCCACGAGAGAGCTTGATTTCGAGACAACATGGGAGGATGCTCCACGAGAGGGCTCGATTTTGAGGCGACATGTGAAAATGCTCGACGTCAGAGCCACCCAACAAAATGTAGTCAAAAAGAATCTTGGCTTCTCCGACCAGGTTAAAAGTATTTGTGACCCATGATGCACTATCTTCTGAAGAGTTTGTAGTGTGGGTTGACAGGCAACAAGCATGGTATTCCCTTGGGATAGCCATGGAGCGAGCATCATCGATTCCGCGGAGTGGGATTTGTATTTTGGCGATGGGCATCCCACGCTCAGCACTCTCAGGTAATCGGTAGAACCAAATGATACAACATAGGCAATGTAGAACTCCAGGCAGCAAAGCGGGCTGTCGACTCAGCGCAGGCAACCCATCTGCATGCGCTGGTGCCAAGAATGATGGGCAGAGGTGCAAGCCTTCTAAGAAGCACTGCATTGCCAGCGCTCCCGAAAAAGCTTAGCTTCAAGTCCGAAAAATCAGGCGCGCAGCTGGCAGGCTCTGCAGAAGCTGAGGACACGGCATTATGGGCGACCACGAAGCGCAGGCATTGCTGCTCGATTGCCTGGATCTTTCTACAGTCTCTGCTGGAGCTACGCCGCATCAAGTGACCTAAGGGCCGAGCGATTCCCGCTGCGATGCAGAGCTGATGCTGGTCGTAATGGGCCTCGCAGTTGCTGTGTCTTAGCCTCAAAGCTGTCCGCCTTTTCTCAGGAGCAAAAGTCTCTTTTTTTGTTGGCAGGCCCTCCAGTTGTCGGAATTCACAAGGTTCGCTAATCGGCCCAGGCTGCGCTGTCTCAGGACTCTCAGTGAGAGCTAGACCTGTATCGCAAATGGTAGACATGGGGAGTCCTTCCTTCGCTGACTGACTCAGTACTGACCAAGCAGCCGTGAAGCAGTTCTCAAGCTTGAAATCATGAAAATGAGCCTGACCTGCATCGGCACAAGGGAGAAAAAGGCAAAATGTGGGAGATGTTTGGCTGGCGCGCCTGAGCAAATCTTGATGCCTTGTCCAAGGTTGTTCTCTGGGTATTTAATCTTGAGCATGCTCCTGAGTGTTGGTCATGATTAACTAGTACATGCACTCTTGGACATCCAACACTGAAGCCGCAGTGCAGGCTCGGAGTCTGCGCAGGGCAGCCCACATAAGAGGCTAGCGCAGGATCTCCACAAATGCTGTACTGAACCTTGGGCATCATGCAGCTGAAAGCCACATCTCCTAGTACTTGCGGTAATGGTTTGCCGGCAACCGCAACATCTCGAAGCTCTGAAGCTAACTTGCCACCGACCTTCTCGCCGGTCGCTGTGAAAAAAACCACCACCAGGTCCAGGATGGAGAGGAAGACCTTGTCCCCGCCCGTCAGCGGGTACTTTGTCCCGAACCTGAGATGCTGCAAAGGATGGGTGATTGCGCCTTCCTCTGGAACAGCAAGTCTTTTTGAGCAAAGTAACTGTCCAGCGAGCCAGAAAAGGTTTGTATCACCTCACACCGTTTATGGAGCTTGCTTCAGAATTTGGTGAGCACGTGCGCATGCCAGCAGGAAAATCAGGCATCAGGGAAACCTCTGGCCATCACAATTTTGCTGGTGCCATGTTCCTATAGCTTAAACTGCTGATGGGCATCGGCAAGAGTAAGCTACTGGAGAGGTGCTCATCTGCAACAAATGGTCACCAAGCCTGTGGGGGGGAATCGAACTGCCCCGAAGGCATCAACAGTTGTCGCCACGAGGGTACCGCATTCTTCACCAGGATTTGCAAAGGTGGCGTTGTAGAAAGTGATGGACTGGAAGTCTGTGAAGCCAGTCCTTGCTTGCTGGGCTTACTGGCTTATACACATCCCAGTCGTACCGAACGCACTGCTGCCTTAAGAAGAATTTAGCAGGTCTATGTATGCCTAGCATCTCTTCCTCCGAACAGCTAGTCACAGGCCAGTCGAATCGAAAGCGGCCCAATGCCTGAAAGCAGTAGCACAAACATCAGGGCTACAATGCAGCTACCACTTTTTTCAGCAACTGTGATTGCTGATGACTCTCATGAGTCTCACGGGTTGAATAAGGCAGCCAGGCGACCAGACTCAGCTCTTGAGGATCACCCGCCCAGCCAGCTTGCTCTCGCAGGAAATCCATAATGCCTTGGCCATCTGTCATGCTGTCGCACTCTCCAACTGAACTTGTGGTGCGGCTTCGTTGCTCTGGCTGTTGAGGGCCACCTGAAGGACGAAGCCCTTGGGCACCAAACCGGTCTGGTCCTGAAGCTTGTGCACTATAACTGAGAGGAGCCTGTAGTTACAGAGGGCTGTTTCAGAATTGCCTTGTAGCTTGCGCGAGAGCTTGTGAGGGATGGGACAACGCCGAACCTTGAAAATCCCACCGGCGCATGCAGCAATACTTGAAGTCATGACTGAGTGCCAGGCATGAACTGTGTACCAGACCCACCCGAAGTAGCTTCAGGGACTGTAGAAGTGGACGGCATTCGGCTGGCATCGTTCTGTATGGGTGTGAAGGGCGCGGTCTCAGCCGCTGGCAGGCCTTCTAGGGGAAGTGCAGGCAGGCTGTCCAGAGGCACCGCCGGCAGGCCGTCTAAAGGAACCGGTGGCAGGGATGTTGCATCGAGTGGCACCTTTAACACAACCCAAGCAGCCACAAAGCTCCATAATAGGCAAACAATAGGGGCGTGCCCACCATCAAGCACCCAGGCCTGCGGCGCATCAATTGCCTCCAAGTGCTCCTTGACGGCCACCTGAGAGTGATGTTAGGGTTCTCTTAGGGTTATATTGGAAGACTGGAAAATAAAATGGAAACTACTATTTAGGGTTTTGGGTTAAGGTTTAGGCTCAAATCCTTGGACTCTCCCATCCACCCTGGAGCCATGCCTGGTCTTCCGCTGACATTGGAGCCACAATGGACAAGATGGACTCCACCTGGTAGCTTCCCTAAATAAGGGGACCCAATATAGACCCCGAAGAACTATAATGCTGATTTTAGGGACCCCCGAAATGGTACTCCTAATGTTGGGAAACCCCCGCCTGCTCCTGGCTGAGTTGCGCCTGTCAGACACATAACTCTCCAAGATTCCACCTTTTTTTTTTACTCTCAGTGGAGCCTTGCAGGGTCGGCCTTCCACCCTTGAGGGAAACACGTTTGTTGATCCGTTTTTGGGGGGAAGTGCAAGTCTCTCTTGTTTTCTTCTGGTGCCTGGTTTCTGCAGAAGAAGGCCATAAAGGAAGGACGGAAGAGTTGGTGTGGAGTAGGAGAGCAGGGAAGAAGCACACAAAAAACACCAAGAAAGCAAGACAGAAATAGGGAAACATCGAAAGATTAAAAGAAAGAAAAGAGGCATAGAAAGAAGGAAAGAACGAGACACCAGAAAGAAATAAAGAAAACAATAAAAAGTAGCAAACATCGTAGTCATAGTTGTCAAAGGAGTAAGAAAGAAAGACAGGCAAATAGAAATCAAGAAATACAGAAAGAATGAAATAATAAGGTCGGAAAGGAGGACACAAAAGAAAGAATTACGCACAGAAGGATATCTGTACTAGTTGTCGTTTTGCAGATAGTATACAACTCTTACCTGTATAGGTACTGCTACTATACTATCATCACTATTGCTGTGATGATTGCTGTTGTTCCATTGTTAACCCTTATCATGGCTCATCATGCAAGATTTGTCCCATCGTATTTTAACATACCTCATCACGTGTCCATCATATTTCATCAGGTTTCATCGTCTTTCCTTGTTTTTCATTCTTTACATCATATTTCATCGTGTTTCGTCATGTGCCATTGCTTTTCGTGATTTTCAAGAAATTTTCATCATGCGTATTTAAAAAAAACCTTGCTCCATCATCTTCGGTGATGTGCCATCGTTTGCTTTCATCGTATGTCATAATCTCTAATCATCTAATCATGTTGCATCCTGTGTCATAATACTCCACCATTCTTATCGTGTCTACAATCTGTTCATCACATTACTTCAAAAGCTTTTCATAAGTTTGACTAGTCTTCAGCATTGCTCATCGTTTTCATGCTTTTGGCCTTTGTCATCCTTTTCGCCATATGTCATGATGTTCCGTCCTGTTATTGAACTCCAAACGGGGGTAAGTTCCCCCCCCACCCCGCTGAACTACATCACATTGCATCATTCCCCATACTGTCCAAGCTTATCATGTTGCATCATGTGTCACTTCATCCCTCCGATTAATTCTAATCATGGGTTGTCATTTCTCAACTGTCTTGCGGCATGCTTCATCATGTTAATCAAGTTTTAATCTTGTTTTATCAATGGTCGTTATTTCCATTGTATATCATCATAATGTTGGACCCTCTTTAATAAGGGGGCCCCCCCACCCCCCCTACATTAGGACCTCCGAAAAATAGAAATTAGGGATCCTCAATACGGCCCCCCTGAGCTCCCACGGTTC
>CAJNIZ010003470.1:0-28020 GCA_905231905.1 Symbiodinium pilosum | reverse complement strand
TATAGGGGACCTCAACAATAAACAGCGTCCGACATTATACAATAATGTCATTTTTCATAATTCTCACTTCCTACGATTTCTCATGATTCTCCAACACTTTTCATCATATCTCATTGTCTTTCATCAATTTGCCTCATGTTCATCATGCGTCATCATTCGTTCATCACATTGCAATTGGTTCATCAAATTGCAACATGCTTGAGCACTTTCAGCGCAGTTCATCACGATTCATCACCTTGTCATTTTCTATCATTCTACTGATAATTGCTCATATTTCATGATTTTCCAAAATCTTCTATCATCTTTCACGATGTTCTATCATTTTTTCATCATCATGATTTGTAAATGGCTGGGGCCTTCCTCCCAACACCGCTCCCCCATCCGCCACCCCATCCTCCCCCATGACCCCTTACCCGCAAGCAACCAAAAGAAGTTCAAACAAAGTCTCAACGATACAGCTCAGGCGAAGGAATGGGCATTCTGCAAGTAGCACCCAGGATGAAACAACAAGAAACCCTGTGCGAATCGCATCTGAGGCACCTTGACAGCAGCTGTGACCTGGAACGCAACAGAGAGTCGCGAGTCAAACCAGGAACGCGTGCCTCACTCCCTCCAACTTCCCGTGCAAGCCCCTGATCATTAACACTCCGAAATCTTGAGCAACCTTGAAGATCCTGGAGGCCGCTGCTAATCAGGAATTCCATGCAAGGAGCTGTCTGGTGGAAGATCTCGGCTTCGCCTTCGGCACTTTCTACCCGCTTGGCTGCGGAAGCGGCTACTGCAACCTTAGGTCGTTATTTGCATAACCACTGCAGGAAAAGAAACTTGGGGCTAAGTGTTGAAAACTGAAATTCCCGCAGAAGCTACTTGGATTTGTACCTGTAAACTCGAGATCCCGGTTTTTTGTAAATAATCTTACGTCAAGCTGCTGCAATGGCAGCTGAGTCGGCTTGCTCCTCATCATTCATTCCAGCTGCTGCCTCAGCCTTGACGACCTCATTGAGCCCGTCACCAGGGTCTGCACATATTGAGATGCGATGACGTCTGTGCTCTATCAGGCAAGCCACTGCTGCCACCCTCTTTGCTGGTTGCGGCGCTGTCCGCTCCAAAACCTTTGCCCCATCCTTTGCTGAAAACTGCGCTGCAGTCAAAGGCTTTTCAAAAGCAAGCAATGGCACAGACTATGCTCAACATTGGCCAAAGATCTCCAGCAGCGCTGAGCGCTGTTGCTACAGAAACCTGCTCCTCGGCAGAAAGTTTCGGCGCCTCTGCAGCTATCCTGAGACAAAAGGAAAAGTCCTTTCATATTCTTGCCATACCTTTTGTTAGCAAGACAACTCGTGCTCTCTAAATGCCTACAAGTCTCTTCACTACCTGATGCTCAGTGAGGCCTGCCTCCTGTGCTGCCTGCACCACCATCCCGACGCCATCCTCAAAATTAGTAGGCTGCAAATTCTGTGGATGCGCAAGATCCGCGTGAAAACGCTGCTTGCCAGGCAGCAAAGGGGGTCGTGCTAGCCTTCGTCAACGCGTCGGCTGCTGCGTTGACAATGCGGGCCTTTGGGTTTGCCGGCCAGACTGTACATGGGGTATGGTGAAACTGTTCGAGTTCGAGTTCGAGAGAACCGAGAGGTCTGCGGGGTGGTCGGGCTCGAGTTCGAAAGGACGGAAAGGTCGGAGGAGGGGCGGGGGGGGAGTCGAGTTCGAGCTCGAATTCGAATACGGCGAGGCCCGGTGGGGGTTCGAATTCGAATTGGAGTTCGCGTTCAAGAGAGTTAACTGGTGCAACGAGGACCCTCTCGGTGGGCGCGGCTCGTCTTGATGCTGCCACCTGGAACGCGTTGGAAATTCTGGGCATAGGCGCCGACACTCTCGCTGTTTGCTGCGTGTCGTAGTCGAGCGTCCTTGAAATTCTGGGCGCAAGTGGCGACCCTCTCGCTGTTTACTGCGCGTCGTAACGCTGGCGTGTCGAGCGTCCTCGAGATTCTGCGCGTAGGCGACGAACCCCTTGGTGTTCACAGCGCATCGTGACGCTGCCGCATGGAGCATCCTAGAAATTCTGAGCGGAACCGACGACCGTCCCGCTGTTCTCGGTGCGCAGGAGCGCTGGCACGTGAAGCGTCCTCAGAATTCTGTTCAGAATGGACGACCCTCTTGCTGTTTTCGGCGCCTGCGAGTGCTGGCACCTGGAGTGTGCTCAGAATTCTCTTCGGAGTCGACGACACTCTCTGTGTTGTGGGCGCATGTGAGCACTCAAGCTGGATTGAGGCGTGGTTTTTGTTGCCAGGGGGAGAGTTATTTCGAGTTTGAGTGCGAGATAGTGCGAGTTCGAGAGGGTGGAGCCTTTGTAAGGGGTGGTCGACTTGCGCTTCGAATTTGAATTCGATAAAGCCGATTTTTGTGCGAGGGGTGGTAGTTCGAATTCAAGAGGATGGAAAGGACTAAGGGGCGGTCGAGTTCGAGTGGACGAGGCGTCGTTCGAATGAGTTCGATTTCGAGAAAACCGAGAGGTCGGGAGGTCGTCGATTTGGAGTTCGTGTTCGAGTTCGAGCGAATGGAGCGGCCGCTGGCTGGGGGAACAATTCAAATTCAAGTTCAAGGTTGATTTCATTTTTTTGCCAGGGGGGTTAGTTCAAGTTCCAGTTCGATTGGGGTTCGCAATGTTGCCAGCGGTTTCAAGCCTGCTGCCAAGCAGCTTGAATTCTGACATGCTTTTTTACACTGCCTCCGATTCCTACATAGATCAGGCCAGATGCCTTTTGCGCTTTGCTCACGGGCACGTCTGCCAGTTTCTGGGACACTGCATCCATGACCAGCCTGACGTTCGGATTGCTGAGATCGACCTCAAGCTCAGCTTGGCCAACTTCAAGCATACAGTTGCACAGAGTCGTGCAGACACAGCAGCTCTGAATCCATTTGTCCAAGCTGCCGCCTCTGGCTGCTCTGTTGTGGTAGACAACAACCCAGCCGCTGACAGAACGTCTGCGACGGCTTTCCTCAGCAGGCACAAGGTGTCATGTTGCCGGACATGGCTGCTATGTGGGTTGTTGTAATATTCTTGATGCGGCCAGGAATCTGGTTCTCAGGGGTCTCTGCAGAAGCTGCGTCTGCCACGGCAGCTTTGTCTTCAGGTGATAAGTCTGAACCTTCCAGACAGCGGCTCACGCAAAAAAGAATCATCTGCGGGATGCTGTCGGCAAAACTTGCATCTGTGTGCCTGCCAAAGCTTTGCCCACGATACTCATGGGCGCCATCGTCGTCAAACCCTGAAGTGCTTTTAGAGCTGCTGGCACCGCGCTTTCCTTGGCTCAGGGTGCAAGTTTTCTCAGCTGAGTTCTCAGTTCTTGGCTTCCTGAAAGGATAGCTGCATTAGCCAAATCACAGCAGCAACCACCGCTTGCTGCTGAACAGTGAAGCCAGCATCTCCAGTGGCTGCCACAACTGCAGCCACCTTCGCTTCAGGAGATTCCGTGGGCGTTGAAGCTGCTTTGGCAGAAGCTGCCGCCGTCCAAGCATTGAGAACGTTGTCCCAGTGATCTGGGTGGATCGACTGCAATGCAGAGGAAACGCTTGCAACCTGACCAGGCCAGTCCCCAAAAGAAAACTGCACTTCTTGTACCTGGACCGGCCTGCGCATCATTCAAGCCGATGGCTGCTGCCGCTTGTGCTAGTTTGCTGAGGGAGTCAGCAGAAGCCGTGGATTCCGCTGCAGCCTTGCTTGCAGCAGAAACTGCAGCAGCGGTTGCGGCAGTAGCAGCCGTGTCCAGGCCATTGGCTTGAGATGCCTGCACAACTGCCTCGGCCACCTTAGTGGCCGAGGCAGGCTCCTGAGCCACAGGAACAACATCCAGTGTGGTGGTGGTGTCGGCCACCACGACCGGCACAACTTGAGGTGCCGCGACTTGAGGTGCTGCTTGCACTTCAAACGGTTTGGAGTCGCTGGCTGGGGCAGCTTGCTGCGATGCAGGCAATGCCACTGCGGCTTCTGGAAGGGTGCGATTCCCCAGCAAAGCCATGGCTGACAACCTGATCACTGTTGGACAGCCATTCTGATAGCATGAGGCACGCCAAGGCCTGGATACGATGAATGGTCCGACCAGTATCCCGCGCTCCTTAGGCGTCGCATAGTCTGCCTGCCGGAAGGCAGCTATTACCAACTTCTTGCGATATGCCTCCCAGTCTTGCATGGCCTTTGTGTTGAGCATGTACCAATCTGCTCCATCCATGGAGCCTTCCAGTTGAAAGTCAACTGGGTCAGTTCCTGGGGTCTCCTGACAGCATGACACAGCCCCTGGCGCCCATGTTTTCTCCAACGAAGCTGCCGCAACAAGTCCTCCTCACTAGACGTTTTGAAGCCAAAGCCACCGACCAACACTCCCGGCCGAACTTTGACCACGATGTATTGCTCCGGAGATAAGAGCACGCCTTGCAGCAGAACAATCCACCATCTCATGGTTGCTGGCAGCTTAAGGACACGCCTTTGAACTATCCTAGCAGCTCAAATGAAAACCTCCGGGAAAAGATGTTTTGAAGAGACTCAGGGCAACACTTGTCGAAGTGTCATCGTCTATGCATTTCAAGGGGTCGTCCATTCCAATGTTGGTCTCAGACACTGCCTCAGAATCTTGAGCCGGTTGAAAGGTTGCCGGTCATCATCTAGGCCACGCCACCCCTTTTGCACATCCGAGTCTCATTACCGATGGCAACTTCAGACACTATCTTTGGGTCCTTCAAAGTCATTGCCTGCAGGAAGACAACTGGCTCTCATCTCAATGCTCGTGTCTGCTCATGTCTGCCAGTGTCTGGTCGCATTGCCTGCGCTGTGTCGTCTGCCAAGACCAGCTCTGAGATGCGCGAGCTGGCAACTCCTCAAAGTGCAGTTTGGCCCAGCACAAGAAAGATGACCATGGCGCAGGGTGATATAGACAGCATGAGAAACGGTTGGCCTTCACGCGTCTTTGACACTGTGAATTTGTACCTTTGCTCAGACATGATGCCGGCAAAACCAAGATGCTGTGTTGCGGCCAAGTGACTGCTGAAATGCCAGTGGCACCTTTGAGGAGGAAAGCACAGCTTTCAACACGCTTTTCGGTCTCTGCTGCGAAGGCACTGTCGCTGCAGCCTGGGCTTCCTGAGATGTGCTTCACTCATAGCCCTGAGGGAGGGTGGTCTGGTGGCTTGGTGCATGCGGCACTGTGGTCATAGTAACACTCGAGCTAGCAAAGTATGAAAAGAGCTCTCATGACAAGGCCCAAACTAATCCTGCAGCTTGCAGCCTTCAGGCTCCAATTCAGCTCTCTTTTCAAATCCAAGGTACTCGTCGGGCCTCTTTGCGGAGCAGCTCCCGGCGTGGAGCCAGGGGGCTCTGAGCGAATGCCTGACAAGCTTGCTGGCTCTGAAGTGCAACAAATGACGCCTATTCAGCAACGCTGGGTCCAACCAGGCGACGCAGAAACCCCCCAAGCGCCGAGCGCCGAGGGTCGTCAAGCAACGCCCAAGCCCGAGCACCGAGCGACACCCAGCGATGCCAAGCAACAGCGAGCGACGCCGATTCACGCACGGTGACGCCATCAGGCGTTGAGCACCAAGCAATGCCCTGAGCGACGCGAAGCGGGCAAGCAATGCTATGCCATGCCGAGCGACGCCAACAAGCGATGCCGAGCCAAGCAACGCCAAGTTTCTCTCGGTTTCTTGGTCTCTCAATTGCCTGGCCTCGCTCAGATGTACGCTTTGTGCAGATTTTCACGCAAGCGCGCCAACCTTGCAATCGCGACTTTTTGGGGGTTTTCGGAGACAAAGCCTTCCAATACCTTTGATGCATGGGATTCTGCTTCTACAGGGCTGTGTAGCAATGGCTGCAAGCAGCCTTCAGCAGTCAGCCCCTCACACAACTGCTCAAAGCAAGCTCAACATGTCTTTCAGCTGCTGCAGCCGGTTGAGTAGACAAATGACGGATTTTTTCCAGGCATTTGACTGGGTGTGTCTGCTGACGTGGGTGCATCTTGTCAACTGTTACGAGCCACACGGAAGACATCGCAGTTTGCGCAGTTCGCCTTTGATCTTTGCTGATGCGTAAGCTGATAGCTTATAGCTTCACAGGAGGCGCAATTTATCTTCATCATGTCCAGAGACCAGGTTGCACAGGACTTGTGCTGCCCGCTGGAGACACCCGGCCTTCATCTCAAGGTGCGCGGCACCTGTTTGGCACTTGGCAGCACTGATTCCATTTCGACTACTGCCCATGGTGCCTCCATGGACTTCCTGGAGCCAGAGCAAACCTTAGAGATCTCAACAGCTGGGAGCACCTGGCTTATCAAACACAAGCCTCGCCAATGCTGGGCATCTGGCCGAAAAAGACCACTGACAAGAGGGATGTTTGCCTTGGTTTGGAGGCTGATGCTCTGGACACCAACTGCACCCAACGAATGAGTCACTAAGGCCAGCGACGCCACACCACCAGCCATGGCAGACTATATGTAGAACGTGGCCGACTGAAAAGATTTGTCGGCCGCGGTTGGCAGAAATTCTAGTTTATGAAGCTGTACAGCTGCGGCATGGCGTCAAATAGCAGCTAAATCTTGGCTGCAAAGATCGTAAAGATGCTTGGCAGCGAATCTATCACAGAGCTAGGAACTGCAGGTATCTCCGGCATTTGAACGGTCAGGGATAGGGCTGCTGAGAAAGCAACCTTGCAGTATCTGCAGCTCGATCGACTGCATCTTCCTTGGGTTACAAATGGATGAAGAAGCACATCACGTAAAGATTTGCAAGTCCTGGCGCTGCAAATGACCGACAGATGCCCATTTTTCAGAAGGAAAATCTGGCGGAACTCTCGGTCCATCTGACAGTCTTTGGCCAGGCAAAACAAGCGTAGAAGGGATGTGCCGGATCTAGCCAACAGGGGTCTGATCACGGTCAGCCCTTCGGAACTAGGCTGGTGAACTTCGAGTCAGGAACAAAGCTCGTGTTCACTGCCCTTCCTCCTCGGCTTCATGGTATGCCAAGTGCAGCTCCTGGATAAGAGAAAATGCCGCAAATAAAGCATGAACATGCAGCCATGCAGGTGAACCTGGTTGATGTACCAGGTTGTGATAGCACATCTGTCGCCTGGAAGCTCAGAAAGCTCAGGTGGTATCGGAGCTCTCTTCTCAACGGCGGGAACTGGCAATGCGGAGAAAGCAGAGAAACTTCTGAGTGACCAGCGCCGGGTCCTCCGCACCTCGTGCGGCACAGAAGAGTCACTGAAGAAGGCGACTAAACCTGAGCAGAAAAGAAAGCAAGACAACCAACACAGCATGGTTGCTCTGCTGCTCAAGGAACGATTCATCACCGGAGCCACATCAACTTTGATTTGCTGCTGGTCCTCCTCAAACCTCAGGATACTTGGTTGCAACTGAACATCTTGGCCAAACAGGCCCGGTCATGTGTTGCAACAAATCGAGAGCTGGGCAATCGAATCTCACCACCGTCTCGTTCTACATCCCAGTCTTCATTCAAGTAGAAAGTGCAGGTCAGCAATCCTCATTATACGGGCTTGGCATGGCTCAAAGGCAAGAAATGCCTGATAGGCATCAATGTTGTGCAAGCACGGAGCTTCCATTGCTGCCATCTTCATTATCCACATGTCTGATGTATCTTGCATCATCCTGAGAAACATTGAAAAGCATACATAGCATCAACATGCTTCTTCATTTCCTATCCTGCGTGTCACACCACGTGGAGATTGGCAAGCTTCAGTTGAGATGCCGGCAAGAGGCATTCTCAAGGCTGCCGGGGAACACAGCGAACTGCGCATCTGACAAAGCCGTGATGCCCTGCATCCGTGCTTGAATTTTAGCCTCACGTGCAGCAATGCGCACACACTCTCTCATGCGAGAGACACTGGACTGCGCGTCCTCGGGGATGTCCATCATGAGGCTGACAAGCATGTTCGTGTGCTCTACCAACGGGCCTTAGATGTCATTGAACAGGCACCATACACTCACGCGAAAACACCTGCATGCAAGGAACCGAGCTCTGGAACTTCCGCCGGCTTGAGCCACATAACCCTCAGATGCGGCAGACAAGCTCTGTAAATAGCCATGATTCTATGTTGCAATGCAAGCGCATCAACATCTTGCAGGTTTACCTGCATGGTGTCCTATGTGGGGAGTGCACGCATCTGTCACATGCCCCATTGCATAGAAGTGTTTCTTTAGTCTGCCGGGTGGCTTGTCCCCGCGACCTGCAGCAGACAGAACGAGAGATTGCACCAAGTGTCCGTCCCACTGCAAGAACTTGCCGGATGCACCATAAGCGGACAGCTCCGAGTCCGTCATGCCTGAAACACGCTGGCTTGCGCCAGCACTCAGGCTTGCTTCTGGTTGAAATGCTGCAGTTTTGTGGAGTCGCCCTCGCTAAAAAACCTGCGGGGATCGGCAGGCCGCTTGTGAGCGAAAATGAATGTTTTAATAGTCTTCTCATGCTGGTTTTATGGTGATTGATGTATATTTGCGGTGGTCATCGTCCGAACCCATGCGTGTTTTGGGATTGTGTTGCGCAGCAAAAGTCCGTGGGTGGTGGCAGCAAACGACTTTCTGGAGATTCCTGCTGTGGTTTCGTGCTCATGTCTAGACGCAATGTCGTTCAGTGGTCTGCAGACTCGGGCGCCATTGTGCAATGGTAGCATTCCTCTTTTGCCGCGGATTTGCTACATTGCTCAAAGTACATTCAGTTCTTACTGCGGCTTCGTAATGGGTATTGATTGATGGGAGGCTTAGAGTGCCAGGATTTGCTGCTCATCAGAGAGGGATTGTGGGATGTTAGAGGTATTTGGGTTACAGTACCGCATGATCCCACAATCCCTGCCAGACCACGAAATCCAACACATGAAGATATGAAATGCACGCTAGTAGGGGTCACCCCCCGGCACAACGTGAAATTATGGGCTGGAAGCTCCAAATGCCAGGTGACTATCGAGCGCGGTAGCTTGAACCATCATTGTGGATATCTAGTGTCCTTCATCCGGAGTGGTGGCCTGCTCCAAAAGATCGAAAATGCTGGATTGGCAGGTGTTAATCAAAAACTGATCCCAAAATGCTGCCCCCTTCAAGTGTAGCGAATTAAATAAATCAACATCTAAGGTTGGTGGCGGTGGTGTGGCGTGGTGCAAAAAGTACGTAGAGCTGATAGTTGCAGGGCTGAAGAAGCTATAGACTCAGAGGACAGGTCTTTGCGTTGGTGTCGATCCCAAGATTAATTTTCACCCTCGCAACCACCACTACCACCACCACCGTTGCCGCCACCACCACCACCACCACCACCACCACCACCACCGCCATCACCACCACCAGCACCATAATGAATTAAAGCGATAACTCCTAAGGGCAAACTGGATGACGAAAGCTACCAGAGCCCAGCCTATGTCATGTGTTGACAGTACATGCTGACATGAGCACCCCTGAATGCTTGAAACATCAAGACTAACGATCACTTTCCTAACGAGGAAAGGTGCGAAAGCCTCTTGCTGCTGTTGCTGCCGCTGGTCCCCCTCCGATACCTACCACTTATGCCACCACCACTACCGCTACCACCACTCCTGGTCCACCTGGTCCTAGTCGTACAGCATAACCCAACTCAGCAAGGTGGGCCCTAGAGACTTTCTCGAGACAAGTGCAGATGGAGTTGGCAATGCATTTGTAAAGGCGCCTGGTTGCATCTGCGGCCTCAGCTTGTCCAGGGCCTTTGCAATCGTTCTTGCCTCTGCGATGGGGATGAAGTCGTCCTCCCAAAAGAGACTTGTACGAAAGCTTGGCGAGGCAGGGTCACTGGCAACGTCTAGTCCAGGACCAAGAAGTCTTCATTCTCCAGCGCCTCGTTCAAGGTTTCTGCGCGGAGTCTGCACGTACTGTGCCAAATCATACCAAAACTGTGTGACACCTTGATCCAGATGCGACCTGCGTCCGGGGTCGCCCACCAAGCCTGCAGCCAGCTACTTGTGGGTCAGGGCTATCTGATCTGATGGCACAAGGAACATGCTGAGCTGGGGACACCTTCCCTGTTGGAAAAGCTGCTGCGGACTCGGTCCAAGGGTTGAAACACCGTGTCCTGTCACAGCACCGATTGTGGCAGGCAAAGGGCAAGGAGCGCTTCCACTGAGACAGCGGCTGCCAAGCGCTTTCGGGTCTTTGCACTCGGAGGCCTCACTGTCTGCCTCGCCGTGGCTTGCTAAGGATAGCCTCTTTTCCAGCTGCACACGAACTCTCTGCCATGGCAATGCAAGGCATGCTGAGCTGCCAGTAGTCGATCTCATACCTCAGCAAGGACGGAAACTCACCAGAAGGGCTACTCCGATCCGTCCGAGCCAGTCGCTGCAGCATCCACTGCTCGCGCTCGCCATTCTTGAGGACTTCCCCAGTGGGCAATACCAAGAACAGGGAACCTGCCTGGCAGCTGACGCAAACGCATAGGCGCAGTCAGTCAGAACTCTGCCAGCCTCGGCTACGAGATCATCGACCCCCGAGTTCATGAACAGCTCAGACCAATGTGCATCTGCCTTCGCCAAAGCCTGCATCATCAAAATCAAGCCGTTTGAGCGCTGCTGGGCTTGTTGGGACCTCTTCTGCTGCAGGTGAACGTAGATCAACACTGCGGGCAGAGTCCAGCTTCAGAGAGTCGACCAATCTACAAGCAGAAACAACGTGATTTGCTGCCACACGAAAGGAACGGCATACTTTTTTGAGTCAAACACTTTGAGACGTCCGCGTTCTCGCCATCAAACAGAACGATTAATTGAGGCTCCTGGCAATGCTTTAGGTCTCCGGAGCTCTGAAGACACAGAAGTGCTTTTCCTGGTCAGCCTGGCTTTCTGCCTGTGCTGCAGAAGCCGGCTCGCTGGCTGCGGCTGGTGGCGGGGCGGCTCTGCGCAGACCCACTTTGCTATCCTTCTTGGGTGTGGCTTCCCTCGCGGGTGGGGGAGGGGTGGCCCTGGCTTTGACTTTTGTGGATGTTGCGGCCTCTGCAGCTTTCGGATCCGGGGGTGGCATGGCCCCTCGCTCTCCAAGTTTCGGCTTGGTTCTGGGAGCTTCCGATTCCGGCTTCTCGACCGTTGTCGACACACCTGTTTGATCAAAAAGTTCTTGTTGCAGAAAGTGATTTTTTCAAGAAGGCGAGGGGCCTGACTCGCTGACCGGCGCACTCACCTCCTCGCATGCCACATCAGGGATCCTGTGATAGTCGTCTGGGCTCCATCTCCCAGCCAAGGGGCATACAGTGGGATGCTCGGATTCTTCTCGTCATAGTACCACACAGTAGCGGCAAAGCCTGGGCTCATGAGCGCAGACTGGCCCTTCAGTTTGGGAAGTCTTCAAGCGCAAAAGCCTCACAAAACATCCTAAAGCATCCCGAAGCATCCAATCATATAAAAGGGTTGGCAGTTTGCACCAAATATTCTCCAAGCTGCGATCCTTGCAAGCCGAAAGCACTTCATGGGGGCTTCGGTCATCGGACCAAAAGAGAAGTAGTCGATTCCAAAGCGGCTCGATTTCCATGCGGACCTGGAAGCTGCCCCATTTGCTCATTGCCAGCGACACGGGTCCGGGCTCCTGACTTTCAAGTTCTTTTCACCTGGCGGTGGGCATGTATATAACCATCTTGCAAACCACTCCATGCTGCAAGAAAGCCTGGGTGAAATAGCCGAAGTTCACCGCCATCACCTTTCTGCCAGTTCTCCTGGTGGGGCAGGCTTGCGGTTGGGCTTGGGGGCGGTGAAAGTCTGGGACAAAGGCATTGAGGTAGACGAGAGCGGTGAGGAGTCGACCGTTACCAGAAGAGTTGTCGGTATGCCGGAAATACCCTTGGCTGCGGCATGCGAACTGTTGCTCGTCAGATGTCGCATGCCAGGCTGGTGGCGAGCACGACTTTCCGCTGGATAACAGGTGAACATTGTTTCTGATCGCCACTGCACGCCTGCTGGTACAAGTCGCGTCAAAGTCATCTGTTCCAAAGCTGTTCCGGCCTTTGAGTGCTGAGGCCACTGATGGCACAGAGTCTATGGCATTCTGGCACAGCCCAGCAATCACCCCTTCGATGTGGGCCTCGGGTGAGCAAAGCGAAAGCCCTGATTAGGCGGTCAGGAAAGCTCAGGTAAGCACAGCGAACTCCGCCGCACAAGCGGTAGATTCGCTCTTTCGGTCATAGCCAACCCATTTTAAGACATCTCCGCCTAGATCGCTGAGCAGTTGCCGCAGAACTTTCAGTTGCGCGCTGGGCAGCAAACGATGGGAAATGCCAACTCGATCACCACCTTGGATGCCCACCACGTGAAGATAAATCAGAAATTGGAAATCCAGGCCACCGTCCCCACCACATGTTCATCTATCAACAAAATAGATGAACATCGGGGAGCAATCGCCCAGAGTTGCGTTCATCTCACTTAGCAGCGGGGAAGCCCTCAAAAAGAATCCAGATGTCCTGACTTTTAACATCTTCTAAACCTCCCCAGATTTCCGGCCTTGCCGAAGGCACTTGCACTTATGCCGTCAAACCTCCCTCGCACAGCAAAGCAAAACAGCAAACCGGACATACTCAGTCCGGGGAAAACATGGGAAAGCCAGATTGCCAGGCTGTCGCCCTCTTTCGAAAACACTTGGGGTCGTGTTGTCTGCAAAAGTGACAACCTGCGTGCTTGATTTGCTTCAAGGATGTCGAATATGATGCGATCCGAAACCCCCGATCCATTTTGAACCCATGCTAGGCCGGTGGCGGAGACACTACAAAACAAGAGCACTAACATAACTAATCCACTCATCAAGCACAACACATACAAAAAGCAGCATTCCGAACTCATGACTATCACAGCGCACATCAGCAATGCTGGGAGCGACAACATCATACATAGACTGGCTGCACAACATCATACACACCGCCGACCCTTTGACAATCCTGAGGTGCACGCCGCCGGTCGTGCCACCCAATTGCATCTCAGAGTTCTGGTACAAATCCAGGTTGCTGGCCTCAACATTAGTGCACATCAGTGCTGTGGGCTGCCCCCGCAAGCTAACCTTCTGCTGGCTCGATTTGCCGAACGCCTGCCTTGACCCTCCTGATCACCTCATCGGGCAGGAAGTCATCAATCAACACGAAGCCCACCTCTGTGGTCGGTATTGCCAGTAGGTAAAGTAGATAAATGAGACTCCAAAGCTAACTCAGCTGCAGAAGGATGCGAATGCAAGCAAGATGGATGCCTCGTCAAGCTGCTGGGCCAGGAATTTCAAGGCCTGGACGGAGGACATGGAACTGTCTTTGTCAAGGAAGGGCAGGCCCCTTCCTCCGGCCGCTTCCACCATTCAGCTTTCATCGACCTGCCAGCATACCAGACCAGAGCACAAACACTCCGGGTAAGGTCTTGCCTGCCTAAGGGGACGGAAATAGGCTTCTTCCAACTCTTCTATATCGTCAGCAGTTGGGTGCACCAAACCTTCACGAATTACTCCACTATGCGGCCACTTGCTGCCGAGAAATTTCACGACTTGATCTTCTTCCTCAAACCAAGTTGCAGGTTCGATACCGCAGCTCGCGCAGCAAGGGCCACGGGTCCATCTCAAGGTCCTCGCAGGTCTGGTGCTTCCCAATCCTACTATTCATCCTTGCGCCAAGATACTGCCTCCGCCCTCTTTTGCGAGGCTCAGTGCCAGAACTTCGAAACGCATGCAAGCCTCCAGGGCTGGCTAGAAGTCCTGTACACTGTACATCGCCAGCTCCACAGGAATTAGGTGCTACACTGCTCGGCAAGAACGTGTGCTCCATACCGTTGCAGCACAAAAATGTCTGTACAGTTGCTGTTCTTCCTGCCGCTGGGCTGTCAGAATAAGCGAGACTAAAAGAGATATGAAGCAGATGGAAGCGCTCGAAACTTGGAGGCCACTCCCACCACCATTCTTCCTTCGATAGCATCGTCTCAGACAAAGTTTCGGCAAAGCAGAGAACCACATTTCCCGCCTGCCCGGAGCCGCGAGTAAAAGCTGGACCGGCAGCCAGATCACCCTTCAAGAAGCGTCAATTCTGTGAAATTCTGTGCACCGTTGCCGCCAGGTGCAGCCCACCTGCATAACGGACCCTGGCAGCGCGGCGCTGGAGAAAGGCAATTGCCCTCTCCTCCCTTGTTGTCCTTTTCCTTGGCTCATTTACATTGCAAGGGAAAACTTGAGTGCCGCAAATCCTTTAGCAAGTGCCACATGCATTCCTGCGCCCCGAAGCTCGTCGAAAGACGGGTTTTCGGTCCACCGTTGTAAACTCTCCTGAGGACAATGTGTATTGCTCACAGATAAGTCCGATTCTCTATCTCAAGAACTCAGCTCAAAATGTCCCAGCAAGATGCTGTGGCACGGCTGGAAGTGGACGTGGGGGGGGCGCGACAAATACGGGATTTGGGCTTGGGACAGCCGGCGCATAAGTCGGGCAGAGCCCCGGCTCCCAGGCTTCAAAAAGAGGGATGATTCGACTCTCGTTGAAGACCACGATTGCATCGCCAACGTGACCTTCCAGGATGCTAAGGTAGCCTACCAGCGATCTAGGATAAAAGCGCTTAGCTACCAGCATCAGCCCGCCACAAACAGGCAACTAAGTACATCCGAGCTACGAACATGCTGCGACTCTGCAGTGACATAGTGGCGCCCAAGGAGTTGCGGCTTGGCCAACGCCACAGCATCGTCAAGCACACCACATACTAGCAACGGTCGCGTGGCACCCCGACAAAATCCGAAGGACAGTGCTGCGTTGTGCGTCTTGGCCGTGTAGATGCCATTGCCATGCGAGGCCCCGTGGAGGACACGTACACCTTCACCTCCCGGTACGAGGAGTCCTTTGCAGGGCAAGAGCATTGCTGCACTAAAACCGACCTCGAACGGAATGGCGGTCACAAGCAAACCCTGTCCTTTCTGATAAATCGAAGGCAAGTTGGATTCGTCGGTGCCGTGGAAAACAGCAGAAAGCGTACCCTTCTTCTCAGACTTTGACATGAAGAAACGATCCTGAACTTGCTTGCTAGTAGGTGCAGCTCGCAAGCAGATCTCGTTGCGAAAAATGCCTCGCAATCCGGAGCAAATGGTTGTCAAGAAGTCTTCCAGAAAGCGAAACTGGAAGCTTTGCAATCCATCATTCTGAGCTGAATTGTCCGCAATCAGCTTCACATTGTGCTTCTGTTTGAGAGTGTCTATCAAAGCTTTCACCTGCAGGTTGCACGAGCCATGCGACACAAAAAGGAGTGGTCATGTTTGCTGGCCGGAACCTTGTCCGGCACCTGCTTCTTTTCTGACTTCTGGCCAATGCTAGACCTGGCTGATCTGGAGTACCTCGGCACATTCTGCATGGCTTGCCTGACCAATATCCAGTGCACCAGCTACAGCTACAAACTCAATGTGACTTGGGCAGTCGTGCTCCATAGGGTCTGAAAAAAACCTCGCAGTTCCAAAACAGATCGTAAACTTGTTGGTGCGAGCCGCATCTTTGCAGCGAACTTTGCTCGTCCCACAGCTTCGTCCCAACGATGTGTCGAGGCTTTTGGCACTGGAGCGCTCTGGTGATCAAGGGTCGAAGCAGCAGTGGACTCTGTTCCGAACTCGGAGACTATGTCATCTTCTGAAGACAAGTCTTCTTCAGCCCATTCGTCTTCACTCCAGCTCTCATCTAGACAGTCATCACGCTGCAAATCTGAAATGTCTGCCAAGTCCATCAGATCAGTGAGGATCTGCTGCCGAAGAGTGGTGCGGCGTGTGTGGATCTTGTAATCGCTCCCATACTTTCCAATGAAAGTTGGGTCCTCGAAGCCACGCCGGCTCCCGTTGTGAACGCTGCGTTTTACTGTTGAGCGGCCCAGGCATTGCTCTGAATCTTCAAAGCACCCAAGATCTCGCACAATCATCAGCCGCTTGCGATGGCCATGCTTCATGGACCAACCTCTCATCTCTGGCAAGTCTTCCATGGTCGGAAGGCCGCGAGAAGCTTTGGCTTGCGGCAAACGCTCCAAGCTTGAACAACAAAATCAACACTGGCAAGCGGTTAGCTGAGCGAAACTGAACAAAACACGGCAGTATAAAGGTTGGTCCTCAATTAAAGCTCCCCCGGGTAGCACAGCGGAAGCTGTAGCATCCCTTCGAAGTCGTTCCACGCAGCCGTCGCTCAAACGACGCTGCCTGCAAAGCAGGGTCCACGTCACCGTGTCCAAAAAAGTCATATGTTCCCAACACGGAAAGAGACGTGGAATCGCGTGAAGCGGGATGCCTTGCTAACTCGGTCAGCGCATCACTGTCCTTGTCTCCATGATCTAGATGCAAATCATACCAGCATTCACTCCAAATGCACTGAGATGGTGACACTTGAAGGCACGACTGCATAAGCGACTGGATGAGGGGCCATGGCGCTATCCTGCAGGCGAAAATTTGGACCGTCTTGAATCTCAGATTCCAAAAGGCCTGCTCCACTGCAACCACAACCTTCAAGATCAAGGTTGGGAGAAGCATTCACACACCCAACAAACAATTATCAGATGATGCAATCAGATCTTAGATAAGGCCCGGGCTTCCCCTGCTTGTTTGGAATTACGGTCATACACCACGACAACCTAAAGTTGGGGTGTTTGACTCGCCAAGACGCACAGAGATTCCACCCATTGCAGTTGAACAATAGGCAGCCGGCATCATCTACTGTGAAAGATGCTGCCCTTCTGGTGGCCTTAGGGATGCCAGTGACCCAGGCCCTACTTCTGCAGCTGATGCGGAAAGGGCCGGAACCGCTGCTCGCCGCCTCTTTCCCCCAGATAGACAGTAAGCATTTGACAGAAGCGGTGGGCGTTGGATAGAAAGCTGTGGCAGGATGCGAGGGGATCTGAAAAACAAAAAGGCAAAAAAATGCTTATTCTTCAATCTGAATGATCTGGCAAGAAACAGGGACGTAAAGGCAAATCATGGCGTGAACTGGCAAATGACAATGCGCTTGCACCTGAAATTATGCCTGGATTTCTAGTTGCTTCATTCGGAAATTCCAAGGATCCGGTGGGTCATTGCTCCGAGACTTCCGCTGCAGCTACAATTGAAAGTAGCCCGATCTCTTGCAATTCACGTGCCAACACAAACTCTTTTTAGCGCAAAGATGTCATGCTCTGGACAATGTTCAACAGCTTCTGTGATTCTTGCTGATGTTGTTGTCTTCTAGAAACGCCATTCTTCTATGGTGGGTCAAGACGAAACTGTGCAGCTGCCGCAAACTGAAAATGGCCAGTCAGTGCTTCCAGACTTTGGCCGAATGCCTTGTCTGGCAACCACCCCAAAACATACGAAGCCGAATTCGCCCCCAAGCATTGCAGTGGCTAAACTGCCATGTATGGAGAATGATGCCTTACCATTCTGACACGCATGCCTCCAGGACTTGGCAATGCGGCGTGGCAGCAAGGTCAGCAGGCCGCCCACCAATACCCCTGAGCACACCAGCATTTTGAAACGAGTACTGCGCTGTCTTGATTCTAGGCTAATGCTGATGCCTCTTCGCAGTTTGCAGCGGATGCTGCTGTGTTGACATCTCCAAGGGGACAAGAGAGCCTGATCTGAATGTATCTGGGCATTTTGCTGATTACCTCTCCATACCTTGCAGCATGTGCCCAGCCACACACCTTGTCTGCATGGAGAACACGAACCTGATTGCAAGGTCAGGGTACTCAGAACCTATGCGTGCCCTCCCGGAACAGGTTGACATCTGATTGCAGCCGGCTGTCTGGGAAGCAAAGAGGCCGCAACGAGGGGCTTATCATGGCGCGGTCCATCAGAAACGTGAAAATGCTTCTTCATGCCTTCTCCTACGTTTAATGCGCCCAAGAAAGCCATGCGAGGTACCCTGTTTATGCGATTCATCTTTGTTTGAAATTTCTTGTGTCTGAACTTAACGCAGGCAGCTCACAGAGCGCTAAACCAGGCTGGGCATCCAACAAGTCAAGAGAGCAGGCACTGGGGCCGCTGCATGTGGGCCCGGGCCAGCACCTCGACACAAGCAGTCATTCGCTGCCAGGTGCCAGGCGGTGCCTCCATGGTCCACACGCGGACGGCGGGTGCGGCGAGATGAAGAAAACCCTGAGACAGATTGCACGGAACAAGCTTCACGCTCAGGTGCACATTTGCTCCCACCTTTGGCCTCGGAAATGTCAACCAATATCTGCAAGGTGTCGTCCTCACCACTGCACCATCTCACAAAGGATCGCCACAAGAACTGCTAAAGCTACGAAAGCATGCTAACCGCTGTCCTTGTTGTCACCACCGCCGGCTGTGCCTGACTCGTCAAATTGTCTGATGCAACATTGCACGGCTGCATGGCTGGGGGATCAACCAGGCGGACTTGGATGATACGGCGACAGCTCCTGCTCAAATGCACAACCCAGACATCCTGGAGATGCAAAATCCAGGATTTGTTCGTTGCCAAAGGTCTTTTCATTCTTAGTCGTGAACGGATCCCTCTTCTCTCAGCACGAGGAGCAGACAGCGCCCGAACGACGCAGCAGAAGGCTTGAAGCAAGCAAAAGCTGTTCTGCTGTTGCCGAAGCAAGTGTTTGTTTCTGCCCCGCCTTGTCTGAAATGGTGTCTCCCGGGGTGCCTTTCTCGCGCTGCAGCGCTGTACGTCCGAAACTTTGCTTAGTTTGCCCTGTTTCACTTACTTGGCTTCGTGTGAGGACCTAGCTACCAGCTGGCTAACATGACCCAAATTCCGTTTTTTTTCCGACCGAGTGAGAACTCAGAGTTCCCAGATTAGTATTGCTAGTACCATTAGCATTACCATTCCTATTACCAGTACTATTACTATTACTCTTACTCTTACTATCCTATTACTATTACTTTACTATTACTTTACTATTGCTATTGCTATTGCTATGACTATTACTATTACTATTACTATTACTATTACTATTACTATTACTATTACTTCAGTACGATTACTGTTACTACTACTACTACTACTACTACTACTACTACTACTACTTTTGCTGCTGTTACTTTGCATTCCTTTCGGTTGACTTCTGCCTTTCTTGCATGGCCTCTTCTTCTTGGTCCTTGGATATGAGACTGCGGGGAACAGATAGGCCAAGAACCTGTAGCACGTATGCTTTGGAAGACAAACCGCTAACTAGGACTTGGCGGTGACACTGGTACCTGATCCTGCTCCCCAACCCTTTCTCAGTCGGTGCGATTTGTCGTCTGGGCTAGGAACTCTGCCAAATTTGCAGCACAGCAGCTTTGGAGAAAGCTACTCCGACACTCATTGTACACTTCACTCCCCTCTTTCTCCCTTGCTTCCAGGTGCCAGAGTGGGGTCTCTTCCCCTCTTTCACGGCATGGAGATGTAGTTCCCTGTAACTGAAATGACTCCTGCGATTGACAAGCAACAAGAGCTTTCATCTCACGCACTGGAGTCTCCTTGTCATCTCTCCCTCACTGCCCCCTCGATGTCTCTTTCTGTTGCTATTGCTTTCCTGGGTTCCTGTGTTGGGACCTTGCTGGAAATCTACTTTCTGAGCCCAAAGCCTGTGAAAACTTGAGTGGCTGGAAGGCTTGTGACACTATGAGATTCGAGGTCAGAGCTCAGACCCTCACACTCCACAAAGAAGTGCTGCTCCCACAAGTACCGTGACTCGGTCATCAAAAAACCTGCCTCATCGTCTTCTGGCTCCTCCTCCTGCAGGGTTGCAATTGACATGCAAAGTTGATGTCCGATCTCAGGAACAGCTCCTCCAGATCCTCGTTTGGTCCTTCATCCTCAGTTCAACTTGAAACGTGCACATTCTCTCAATATGCCGCAAGTCAAAGGCGCCAGCATCCGCGGCATGCTCGTCTGCACAGTCCTTGCCAGAATTGCATGAACATGCCAAAGCTGCTGCTGCTGCTGACAGCAGCAGGAGGCTACCACCCCGTACCAGTACAAGAAACTATTGAACAAAAAAAGGCTGCAAGGTTTGAAGACGCTTTGGTGTCAACGAGAGCTCAATCCGGTAGGATGTTCCCTGCCAGAGCTCAATAAATCAGAGTGGTATTAGGAATAGACAGCCCTTTTTTGGCAATCGGCCACGCCCGCAAAAGTCATAGACCAGGTCGCGGATACTGTTGTGCGGCACAAGAGCGTCCCCACCAGACATGCAGGAGACAGCATGACGACCGTGCGAATCCAGAAAAATTCCACAGAACGGGTCAGGCAAACCACCCTGCATAACGAGGCTGGCATGAGGCGGTTCATGTGTGAAGCCGAGCAACAGTGGCGGAGAAGGCAGCAGCCAACCTGGGCATCGGGCAGGCCGCCAGTGTGCCAGCTGGTGCTGGGGTGCTGCGGCATGTCGCTAGCCTGTGGCGAGAGGAGTTCAGGACTGACGGTGACAGGGCTCTTCTGGCATTCGATGAGGCGCACAGTGAGGTTGACCATGCGTGAGTTCTGCCCTGGTCTTAACAGGTGGCTGGAGTATGTGTACCAGACCCACTCAGGTACCAGCCTCTACTATAAAGGGCGCCGAGGTCAGCTGCAGGGACAAGGTCACGGGAGTTGGCAACCGTTCATCGATGAGGGCTGCATCATCGTAACCGATGGTAGCGTCGAAATCATCAAGTCCTCCTCTGTACTCCGATCAATTCGCGGCCAACATTGCAAAGACGCAGGCCGCAGTTGCTGAGGCCATCACAGCGAATTGATGTGGGAGCAGGTGCCTATGATTGCCTGTGGGAGCAGGTGCTGGCGCAGGGCGTGGATCTCAGTGGCGTGCAAGGCCTCGCCAACAACACTTCCAACTCACCAGAGCAGCTCCGAGATAGGCCGAAGGAAGTGATGGGGGAGAGGCCTGGTTTGCTCGCCCCAGCATCCGCCAGGACCTCGCAAGAAGTCCGGGCGAAGCCCGCTAGGTCCAGGGGCCGCCCTTGCTTGAAGGAGCACATGGCCTGGAGAACCCCTTCCACCGAGAGCTCATTGACAGTCGGTGCACATCGCGGGTCAAGGAGGCTTGGTCCGGCAGGGGGGCTAAACTTGGAGTGCATCAACGCCTCAACCTCGGGAGTGTCAGGAGCGACGTTGGCACCAGTGAGACCTTGCAACATCCTGCTGGCGGGAGGTCTCCGATGACCGAGCAGAGCGGAGAAACAAGCGGTCGAGACAGTTGGATAAGATGCTGCCAGTGTTGACAGGAGCCTGGGCAGATCTTGTCCAAGCAGAGTCCAGCTACATCGATGCAGGAAGCATCAGCATGCCACTGTTCCAGCGCCGAACCACCAGCCGTGTGCAGCTTCCAGCATATTCCAGCTCCCTGTAGACGGACATCGCGTTTACAAGGCCAGCTGTCCTGTACGGGCTGCGAACTCCTCCGTCTAACAACAGACACGCACGATATCGTACCTGGTTACTTGTTCCTACATGTTCTGGCTGAATCCATTCGATCGTTTTTCACCGTGTATAGAATCTCGCTGTACCTAGGATAGCCCCCTACCCGGAGTGTCTGAAAGCTACAGTCATCCAGATGTACGGGCATCCCACTCTTTCCACCCGGCTGCGGCTGGAAAATCAGATTTTCGGGTTTGCCCACCACGCTGCGGACCAGGTTGAGCAAGGGCGTGGTGGCCATCTGCCGCAGCACCACGACTGTGGAAAAGCAGGCATAATCGTGACAGAAAAATGATGACCCAAAAAGACTGGAACAACAGCAGACAGCAACATTGGCCCTGGTCAGCCAAGTCGCAACAATAACAATAGTACCAATGATACGCAGGAAGGAAACGCATGTATCAGAATTTAATCAAGATACAAAGAAGCACAAAATCTCGCAACAAGCATGATGACAGGGTATCGCTGCTACCAACACAAGATGCATCTGCTGCATCTGCTCCTCCAGATTGTGGGCTGGTGCTCCTGATGCTTCCTGGGCAAAAGATCTGCAAGCGCTTCTTGGAAGAACCGGTGACAACATTTCCTAATTGCAAGGCCTCTTCCGCTTCGCTACCTGCTGGATGGGCTTCCTGCCGCTTGACCATCTTGCAAGTCCATGATGCCATGGACAACCTATCGATATGTGAACCATCTGGTAAGGAAGCACCTCCGCTGACACGCCGCAGCCATCATCTGACACTGGTGTCTCGTCGACCTGTTCGGAACAAGATAACCAAAGATGCTTCGCTAGAAAGCCGCAATGCTGCTGAAGGCGCCTGCTGTGAAGCACCGTTGTCTGAAGCAGGCCCAATGCTCTCCGCCTGTCCACACGCAAAGATTTGCCAACTTACCTAGTGGACCACACATACAAAATACGCATAACTCCTCCTTTGAGCCCAACCCAGCATGCTAAGTCTTGCGGACAAAGCCGACTATTTGAAGGATGAAAAATCTTCCAGCGGCAACAGCTTTTTACGCAACCAAGACGCGTGCTCATAAGCTTTCACAAAAGCACTCGGACATGCATCAACAACACAGCCACTACAATGCTGCTGCCCACTGATAATACTACCTCTGCCTCTGCTATTCTGCGAGTACACTAGCGACTCCTTCTTGGCTCTTTTCCTTTCAGCGGTTTGGTCTCTTCACATGCATAGCTGAAACTGCACCACAGCCACAATGTGTGAGCTAGATGTTATTTGAAGAGGGCAACGCAACCATGAGGAAATTGCAACTGTCTCAGAGATCTCAGAGGCAAACGCCATGGAATGCGAGTTGCACTGATCTCATGGCACAATGTAGTACAACTACATGGAAAAAGATTGGCTGTCAATGCGGGGCTATGCTCACGTTCGCGTTTTGGCACCGACTGGCCATTTTCGAACTTTGACAGCGACAGCGGCCCTAAATGCAAATAACAGTTTCGAGTCGCTTTGAAAGCGCTTACTTGGGCAAGCAGGGCACACCGGTAGGGGGCAAGGCGGAAAGTAGGGATGAACATCCCAGCTGTCAGAACATTCTCTGCACCGCCTCCGCCATCCTCGCTACGCGTGCCGGGGCACAGTAGCCACCATGATCGATGAGAACCCAGCTCACTGCTTCACTAAACTTTGACTCTACTACTCTCTTACTGCACATTTCAGTTGAGACTCCACGGTCAAAGGGATCTCTCCTTGCAAAGGCAGGATTTGTTCTCGTGGCTGTTTGCCAGCCTTGGCCTGAATCTTGAGGTTGGGATAGCAACAAGACAAGGTGTTTGGCCATGTCTGGCACCAGTGCCATGCCCTTGCATCAGTTGTACAACTCTTTTGCTGTGCGCACATCTCCAATGCAAGCATGGCAATGCCGTAGATGCCGCGGGATGAGCTAGTTTCTAAGAAAAACATCCCATGTGAGAACAGGCTTGGTGCTCCCGCCGACAAGACACATTCCCGACACCATCTGGGCAATGTAACTGATACAACGCAAATTCTAGAGGGAACACCTGACCAGTTGAAACTCGGCTCTCACGATGGGGTCAAGCATCATGGCATTAAGCACTCCGTCTATCGCGACTTGACCTTGGAGATGTCCCGGGATCCAAGCTTTGCGTTCAGCCTCGCTTCCAAGCTGTCCGCGATCTTCTCCCTGAAGAAATCAAGAAACTGTGCCACAAGAAATCTTCTGCAAACCCAGGCGTGGGAAACCTCCCACATCTGAGAAGTGTGCTCCTCCGCCTCCAAGGTCATCATGTTGGTCAAGTAGTCTTGCATCCCCATCATGCCCTCACAAAAAAAAAGCAGTTCAAATGTTGGGGAGCAACTCTGCCAGCTGTTGCTGAGTAAATGAGATCCCCGCAGTGCTGCCCTTCCTCCGGACATACTCGTTGACCTGATGGGCACCATGACGCTGAAAGCAAGGACTTGTTGGGCACAAACAAAAAACACCCACACGAGGTCTTAGATGTCGCGCATCCTGGCCATTGAGCAGAACCTCTTCGTCGGTCTCCTATTGCAAATAAACTTCACTAGCAGCAAACCAGCATCTGCTGCCCAAAAAAACAGGCAACGCCGCCTGCTTAGGTGCTCCAATGATAGGCTCAATCTTTCCAATCTGGAAGAAACCCCCGCCGCCGCCACCAGACCTTAACTTCCTGAATGACATCCGGGCTGGTACCAAAAAAGGGTCAACAAGGACACAGACCGAAAGACTATGAGCGTGCGAGTTGCAGGCACGACCCTTCATTCAGCACGCACACCTGTAGGCCGCGGGCGGCTGTGCGCCCTTCTTTCTGTCCTCTTTGGATTGGTATGGTTTCACTTTCAACCTGGTGTCCTGCCAACACGCTTGAATTTTGACTTGACGGTCTTGGCTTGAACATCTCAAACTTTGAAACGCGCCTCACCATCAACCTCCCAGACACCCTTGTACCTCAACGGAACATACACACGCCCACATCTTTTGCTGCGGGTGAGAACAAGACCAAGCGCTGAACTCTAAGGCAAAGCCATTGCACTCTCCTGTTGGTTTCTTTACCATCCTGGCGAGAAGTGGCACCTTCACCATCTGGAATCAGGCTGAAATACATGACGGAAAGACTGGAACTGCTGGCAGTCGCTGTAGGTCAGATAGATGTCTTCATCATCCTTTTTCAAACACGATGGAAAAATCTTAAGTCCGACAATCGCTGAAATCAAGAGGCTATTGCGCAACGTCACATACGATGGATAGATCCGACAATAGTTGAGAACAAAAGGGACATTGCGCAATGCCGACTACTGTCCTTCTTGAAAACAGCTCTGCCGTTGACCTGGCGTTGCCGGAATGCACGTGAAGTCCCAGAGGTTTGCAACCGAAGTATCAAAATGAACGCCTTGGTGTCTGGGAACACGCTCCACAAACCTGCATGCTCCCAAAAAGAGCAAGCCATCGGCAATGCTTTCTGAGGCTGAGCCATATGCCGTTGACTTGTTTTGCTCTCTTCCCGCTCAAGCCATAGGCCTTCCACTGGCAAACGTGGACACCCAGCTCTCACAAAAACTGCCGCTGTCGTTTCAATTCATTCACGGCAAAACCAGACCCATGGCTCCAACTTTGCCTCCAACTTGCCTGGAGCCGCCTTCTCGGCAGCCACAGCTGCAGGAACCTAAGGTCTCCGTATGTTTGCACACAATATACTCGCGTTGTTTGTCTTACTTGCGCAGACCACTGCAGGCTTGAGGACACCTTCAAGGGCCTTCCCACCTCTTAACACGTTTGAATGGAGTGGCCGTTGTTGCCAGCCACGGTGTTGCTGCCACTGCAGTGAGAAGACCTCAACATGTGTCAAAACGACATCCCTGGAAAACATGACCCACCTAAAATCGTGTGATAACAAAGTTACGGGCTTCTGCGCGCAACCATCTCCTCAATCATAAGCAGCCAACACGTTGCCAGTCACAGTTCACGCGACTTGCGCTCCTTGTTTTCGCATATGCTCTGTCTTGGCATGGTGGCAAACGTCAGCATTGCCTCACGCGCATTAAATTTTAGTTCTTTGCACATCATGCACCTATATGCACCTTGTGACAAACTTGCGCAAGACTGAGGAAGGCGCGGGGCCCAAACAAAGCAATGCAATCACCTCATCAAGCGAAGCTAAACGCTAGCAAGCTGCCCACGCTGGCACACTCACTGAGAGGTCAACCAACTTCGGGCGGCGCGGTGCCTGGCCAACCATGCTGTGGAGTCTTTGTGTGAACACGATGTTGCTGAATCGCTTGCTCGTCTTTACACAAAACTGTCCGGCAAGTGCATTTTCACCTGGTGAGCAAACAAGCATCTATCCTGCAACGCGTTGCATCGCTTGAGTCTCGCCGGACATCGGGCAACTGCGGATGATTACGTGGGCAAACCACGCCCAAGAAATCCGCAGCATCACTTCTGCGGGGCAGCCTCTTCAAGCCCTTCCGCAACAGACATGTGTCCATTTGCGCACAAATGCACGATGACACCTGCACCTGCTGAGGCTCTGTCGCGAGCAAGCAACGGTGAAATCATCATGCTGGTCGATGGATGCAAGCGCCCCCTCAAACGGTATGCGATGAGCTGCATTTTACATAACTTCATGGCAACCATCAAGTGCGAAATTGGCCTTGATGCCGTTTTGCCCTCTGCACCTCAGAAAGCCATGTGCCCTCCCAATATCCCTGTGTCGGTATCTCCGCGTATCTGGACACGGGTATGAATGAACATGCTGAGTGGCTTGTCTTTGCCTGGGTTGCCGCATTCAACACATTACGGGCAGCCGCATCCATGCAAATCCGCACTTTGTCGCAAATAGGTTCCCCAGCAGAACCTGGGCAGTAGCCAGTGACACATGCCTCGCGAATGAAGCATAATGACCGTCAATTCGCCATCCTGGGCGTCCCTGCACTTGCTGGCCTCCTGCCTGTATGCCTCATCCAAACTGCCAGATGTGGATTTTTTGCCCCTGATTTCTGGCAAACGGTGGCTGCAAGTCCTCCAGCCTCCAAGGCATCGTTTTGGCCAACCATGTGGCGAAGCAGCGCTTGTTTCGCTTCAATTTTGTTTTCTTGCGGCCAACAACACCCAGCTTGCACCTTTGTCCAGGCACGCTTTGCATGTGCAACCCCCTTGGCAGAGTATGTTTACCTGCAAAAGTTGCTTGATATTGCAGACATGATTATGGGACATGGTTGTAATGGAGAAGCAACGCACTGCATTTCAAAGGAAAGCGGCAACGCGAAATACACCCACAAACCAGGCTCAACCAGCTTTAGCCCATGAAATGATGACGCCTACATCGGCTTACATACTTGCAGCTCTATGTAAGAATTGCCCATGGTAAGCTCACGCATCATTCCATCGGTTGCTGATAAACATGGCACTGCGACCGCCACAGACCTCAGGCACATGCGCAACCTTCACACGTGTCTTACCGATTGAGCACTTGTATGCCCCACGGCTTGCGAGCGCCCATGTTTCAAACCTGGCCACAAAATGGTTCGCATGTGAGCGGTACAAGTGTTGCACACACCCTATCCAAGGCCTCAAGAATCTGGAGCAGCCTACACGTGATCCCCACAAGCCAACGGCTACAGGCGAAAGCAAATCAGTGGTTCATTGTGCCGATTCCTAGCGCCTGCCCCTGTCCTGCAAACTGTGAGATATTTCAGGACTGCAACATGACAGCACACACAAAGACACACACAGAGACCATGCTGGGGGCGGCAACATCCCATCCATCCCGGACCATCGAGGAGGAGGAGGAGGAGGAAGATGTCGGCACGTGGGGGTACCCACTACCTGCTACCGCGTCCCCTCACAAAAGCTCCGTAACAAAAAGCGGGATCAACGCAAAGCATAGACCATCCAATTTGGACATAGCAGATGCCATCGCAAAATCACTGGAAACCTCGCTCCATTCTTCTGTCCGCGACATGAGGCACCACAGGTAAGCATGTGCCTGTGTAATGTAGCCGGCTTTCCTGACTCCTGGGATGCTGGTGAAATCGTTTGTACCGTTGAATCAATCGCCATAGCGTGCTGTTCCGCCCAAAAAAAAAAACAGGCACCAGTCCGGAAATTGCACGGAGATTCGTGCAATCATGTTGGCAAGAGATGGCAAAAATTCCGTCTCATTCTGCAAACATTTACCTTGCTCAATGTCATCCTCACAAACCAGGCACATCTTCTCGCTAGCAGGTGATGATCGGACCAAGCGATGGGCTGCTTCATGTGAACGAAGACACCCATACTGACCCCGGCTAGCTTGCTAATGCGGAGGCAATCAATCTTGTGGGTCTTCTTGCCGTCCACCACTGCGTCATAAACCGCCCTCCAATCCCCCCCCCCCGCTTGCAGAAGGACCGCAACACGAGTGAATCCACAATCGTTCAGGAGGGAAATCGCTGAATGTATTCGCTCTGTTTGCCCAACCAAGTTGATCACAAACCCGAGCATGCGCGTTAGCAAGGAAGTCATATCATCCGTAGGCTGTCAGCCCAAAATGTAAAAGGTCGACTGGGTGGTACAAAGACAACCAGCAAACCAACTGCGCAAACGCACCTTTTCACTCTGAATGTTGTAACTCGTAGCTCAGTTCAGCATCTACAGAATGTCCAGAAT
>CAJNIZ010003469.1:7547-23532 GCA_905231905.1 Symbiodinium pilosum | reverse complement strand
GTGAGTACATTGTTACAAGGGAAAAAGAGTAGATATTCAAGGACTTGGTGTTATCATGTAAAGGTTAATTTAGAGTTTCTCACAATGGGCATACCTCTGGGCACCCTAAGTATATATGCGCACTGCATTGGATTATGGGATTCCCACCACAATCTGAGGTTAGCCGTAGAACGGCTTACTCACAGCCACCCATTCACAGTTTCTTTCGGCAGAGCCCACAACCCTTGTAAAAACCCTGGCCCAGGGTGATAGGTTTCAAGACGGAAGCCCAGCAAACTAAAAAAGGCATTGTGGCGCTGGATTTGCGAGTTCTGCCATATTATCCATTGTGACAGGATTGCGGGAACAGCTGCCGAAATCAGACAGTTTTGGCATGACCTTTGCAATGAGTTTCAAGTAAGGTGTAACGCCGCAGATCACGCAGGCCACTGCGCATCAAGCAGGACATTGACATTGCCCAGCCGATCCATGGGGGAAAGAACCTTGGCCCACTCAACGCGGATAGGCATGCACACGCATATTGAGGAACCCCCTCCGCCGGCTCTCCTCCAGCATGTTGTGAATGGCAACAATGTTGCTGTGTGGGCTTGCCCTACGATGTCCTGGAAGGCCCGCAGCGCTTGCAGCTCCGGCTACAACGCTGTGGCACGGCCTCATGGTGGAAAGCATCACCTACATCATGGTTCCATTTGATAAATTGTGCTGGAAGATCGAGCCTTGCCGGCTTCGACCGTGCCTGCGCACGTCAACACAACACAAAAGTCAAAAGATCCCTGGCAGCGCCGTAGTACACCCAGGCGGTGGGCAGCTGGCTGGTCTTTGCCTGGTTTCTCGTGAAATGTCGGGGCTCTCGCGGGGTTTTATACCAGCACAGGAGTATGCCGAAAGGCAAGCCAACTGCAACCTGTAGGCATGTCAGTCGTCTGCACTATTGCTGCGACAGCTGATACTTGTGGAAAGCTTCCCACCTAGCTTCAACTTTCGGCTATTCCTAGCGGATGTGGGTTACGCAACTAAACTGACGTAGGGTCCTACAAGGGTTCAGGCTAGGGTTGAGGGCTGAGCGGGCCTGTTTAGGGATATGGGGTTTCAGGCTTTAGGTCCAGGGTACCCCACCCCTTTTGAGCGTTGGGGCTCCAGTCCACAGTGACCAAGAAGCAAATAACTTCGTGCAGGGAGTTCAGGCACCCTACCACTAGCCTTGGTATTCCTTGACCCCTGTTCGTCTAGGATGACGCACACTGCCTGTAGAACTTGACAGCACGACACCAGAACCTTTGCCGTCAGGAGTTTTGACCAACAAATAACCGTGACTTTCACCCTTTGTCTGCCGTCGGGACTGCCTTTATATTGGGGAGGTACAGTTGATGAGCAACATGCTGCTTGATCCTAAGTATACTATCTTACCAGAAAAGCACATAGCCATCGTGTCTCTGCCCAGCTCCCAACATACAAAGCACAGAAGTCTTGGGGCGGAAACTTTCATATTTGAGATCCAAAGCTGCAATGCTTCTGGCTTGAGCTGACCAAACAAATGCAGGCCAAGGTAACCATGTGCCTTCTCCAAGTTCCCTCAATGCGCCCTTTGACCATAGAGCCATAGAGGGGTCAGTGACATCTGAACACTGAATAAGCAAACGCACACTCTGACAGGCACAGCCGAGGATCGTCCCGTTAAGGGAGTCGTTCGAGGTGGAGGGTGCAGAGGTACTAGTGGCGCTGATGAGAGCGACGAAAGTCTCCGTGGAAGTTGCCACGGACGTTGATGAGGGGCCAGCAGCAGTGACAGAAGTCCCTGCTGTGCTCGACTGAGGAGTCGCACTCTCTTCCGTCGTTGATGCTGAGCTGATATCTGTGCTGGCGGTTGATGTCACGCTGGCACCCGTGGTTGTAGTAATGGTCGCGCTTGTGGTCACTGTCAGAGTGCTGGACCTAGTCCTGGTTGTGCTCATGCTTGTTGAAGAGGTAGTAGTGTAAGTGACTGAGTATGTTGTAGTATGAGTGGCTGTAGCTGTTGCCGTAATGGTTGCAGTGGCGGTTGTGCTTGACGCGCTGGTGGTGTCCGTTTCGGTGTTCGTGCTGGTAGCCGTCGCCGTGATGGTGACGGAAGTGGTGTCCGAAGTGGTATGTGTGGCTGTGGTTGTGCTGCTGCTGCTGACTGTAGTGGTGATTCCAGAGAAAGTGCTGGTGGTGTATGTAGATTCCGTGGTGCTGTCTGTAGTAGTGGCAGTGGAACTCGCGGTCGAGGTCGATTCTGTAGCGCTGGTTGTAGTGTCTGTCGTAGTATGTGTGGTGCTGCTCGTGTGGGTTCCTGTTAGATTGGTTGTGGAGGTTGTGACTGTAGCTGTGGCTGTACTTGAGCTCGTTTCTGTGGCTGTGGAGCTGCTGGTTGTTGTTGTGGTACTTTCCACCGCGGCCGGCTGCAATGGGTCCGTGAGCTCCACGCTCTCCACCATGACATCCGTTTTCAAAGCCTGCTTACTCACAGGGTCAGTGTTGCTATAAGGGGTTTTACAAATGCCCAGATATGAATTTCAAATGCTCAAATATCTACTCCATGGGTACTTGGAATTCTAGTAGCGCAGCGCTCATTGAAAGCTTCAGCAGGCTGCCAGTGCGCGAAGCACACCAGATGTTAAGTGTCCTCACCCCACCTTCATACAGGGGGCGTTTTGGCAAGAATTCGGCGATGCCTGTCTAGATAGCAGTCCTCCAAATTAAGGGTATCTCGTCTACGATGCCAAAAGGGCAAAAGACTTTGGCATAAAGCTGGGCTGAATCTACTGAGCACTGCTTTAGTATGCGAGAGTCTGACGGACACATGTGCAAAATCAACGACTCGCTGCACTTAGTGAGCTGAGGCTCCATTGTTGAGTACAAAAACTCAAAGTGGCACGCAAGCGGAGGTGCAAGACTAGCAAGCAGAGTCTAGCAGGATCAATTTTCAGTCATGACTACCACAATCCCAGGGGAGACACTAAAAACACATGAAACAAGGAATGCTATATAGTGCTTCGAAATATACAATGGGATGCACGCCGCTTGACTGAGACTTCTCGCAACTTCAGCTTGAGGCGTGCTTCTGCATGGAGATTAGCTTGACGCATCTGATCCCAGAGAGCCCTAACAAATACTTGCAGAATAATCTTTTCACAAAAGCAAGCAGCCCCTAACAAAAGCAAGCAGTCCCTGCATAGCCACTTGAACCCTGCAGGTCCTTGGAGAGAGCTCCAGTTTCTGAGGCATTCTGAAGCACCTGCAGACCCAAAACCCCCTTGCAATTCAGGAATAAAGCTCTAAACCCCTGCACTGTGAAGCCCGTTACTTTCTTGGGGTAAGGCGGAAAGTGGTTTCGGGTTCTAGGGGTGCAGATCCATTTCGGAGTGAACAAACATGTGTTAAGAAGGCACCTGCATCCATGGAAAACCAAGATTGACCATAGCAGCTCCTGAGGTTTGTGGCACAAAGTCTTGTAAAACTTGTGCCGGTATGTTGTGGGGCTGACACCCCCAGACCTCCAGCCCGCGAAGACCCCCCCACTTAGGCTTTAGGTGTCATGCAGCTTCAACACGTGGTGAGCCACTTTCTGCTGGGTGCTATACGCGTCATGTAGACACATATGCATACACAGAGGGGTCAACCAGCCCTTGCCACACCCACCTCATCATCTACTGCTGCTGTAGGATGTTGTTGGACAGCACAGCTTAGAAGTGAAGCAGCAGCAACCCTAATCCGCTTTCTGGCATAGAAAAAGCTGCGCAAATCGGGCATGATCTCTCTGCCCTCCTTCTACGCAAGTGAAGTTCAACCGCAAAAACAAGGGGACACGAGATATGTTCGGGGCTGATGATTTTTGCGGCTCCAGTTCTTCTCGGTTGCCTCCACGAACGGAGCAAGCTCTGCCAACTTGCCACCACCGAAAGAAAATGCATCTGCAGCAGGCTGGGCAAAGCTTCTTTGGAGATCTTGGAGGCGGGTTGTAAGACTTTCCCAGATATATCTCTGTGGCTGAAAATTGTGACGGTCCTTGTAAAGTTTGAGCCAAGCAAACAGTACGGTACAGAATCAGTGGGGGCTTACTTGTTGATCTAGCCACGTGGAATATGGATTCCAACTCTTGGCTTTGTGTTGGTAATCCAAGGTGTTGATAACGCATTGATCCTCATTAACATGATCCTCCAGCAAAACAAGCACTGCGGTTAGAAGAAACCAGCAAACAATCCCTTGATCGGATGGCATGACATCTTTTAGCTGGCACTATGAGAGGAACCTACAGCACCCTGGGTGTAGATTGCGTTTCCATTGTGCGCACTTTCCTGAACCATTTTTGACATGACATCTTGGAGCTCTTTCAGTGGTGAACAGACGAAACACAGTGAATGTCATCGCAGGTTCCTAGCGCGTGGATATGACTGTTCTAGGCGGCGGGATTCCTGACTTGGCCCGCCAAAAAACCTGTGTGAACGCTCCCCTTGATATTCCAATAAGTCTTTTCGGGTACAGTAAGAATATTCTTTGACAATCAACTGGATTTTTGTAATGCGAGAATTCTATGAGGCTTAGACGGGAACAAGAATTCTTTGCTGCGAACGCATGTGTCTTCCAGCAAGAGCTCTACGTGGAGAATCACTCTTGGGCGACGACAAACCAAACAGAACCAATGAATCAAGATATCCAGTGAGGCCCTACATGACCCCAACTCGATCAAATACTCCGGCCAATTCTTCGCATGCCCAATGCTTACCCGATATTCCGGACAACACAGCGCCAAATCCCGAGCTCTCGTTCACACTTAGGCCCGGGAGCGCCCCCCTAGTTTCTGAAACTGGGGAGCTTTCAGTGAAAGCAGGGTGTCGACACCGAGACCTTTAAAGAGCACTTTGCCCAAATCATGGAGCTCCTATATCCATGTTGTTTTCTTGATACGGCACGGCCCAGAGACGGAACCTAATCATGATAACCTGCCGCAAGTAGAGCCTATCGTTTTGGGGCCGAACTGTTCTCTATAACCCAGATATGTATACGGGAATCTGAACCCTAGAGCCTGGAGACTACTGGTGGACGGAGGAAAGTACACCACTTAGGACTTCCAAGAACAATATTTAGAAGATTGTCAAAGATGTAGTCCTCGTGTTGGGTCCGCAGTGTACCACGGCCCGAATATGAGGTAGCCCAAAAGGACCAGAATTCACAACCCCAAATAAGGCGAAGGAAGAATACACTAACTCTAAAACAGGTCCGCCTGACGTTTCATTGCTGCTATCCGCGCTCGATGCGTTAGCTTCCTTCGCATGTACGAGGAGAATGCTGTAGATGTTTCTGCGGTTTAAGGGCTTAGGGTTCAGGGCTACATTTGTAATCCCGCACGAATGGACATGCCACCTGTTTGAACGCACGGGTATTGCTACTAACCCGACATTATCTACTAACCGGAACAAACCCTATCTTGAGGGTCTGGGGTTGAAGGTGACGGGAGGTTCAGGAAACACTTGTCCATGGTTACTATGAAGTTACAATGGGGTTGTGTTACAAGGAGATAAAGCTGGAGAGAGGGGCCAGTGTTCGTGATAGCAGGTGGCATAAGCATCCTAAAAAGTGGTGTGACAGTATGCTGAATGCCGAGTCAACTTAATACAGAGAATCATGAAACCTCACTACGTATCCCTGCGCCCTATACCCCAAACGCTTGTCCATGTATACCCAAACCCTGGACCCGACCCTCCCTACTGCAGACACGCTTCCTCGCCCGAACCACCGAAGGCCTCCAGGCTCGAATGAGTTTAGAGCTTACCTGGAGATCCTAGTTACCCATAATGACCAGAATGATGGCGCGCACTTTTTGGAGTATAATATAGAATACAATTTGTATTACTTGTAGACAGTTGGATCTCGAGGACGGTATTGCGATCTCAGGGCAAATCTAGGGGGTTGGGGCTGAGGGCCTTGGGTGCTCGGATTTAGGATGGTAGATGGATTTGGGGTTTCGGTGTATTGCAGGTTTGAAGCCTCGGGGTGGTCGGGTTTGGTGCCGAGGGGATGTTTTTACGTAGTGCTCTCTGTAGTCGTGTTGAACTGGCCATGAAGATTGTCAGTTTGGCTGCTTATGCCTTGACCATCCTTAGAACCCAGTTTCCGACTGCTGTAAGTTATACTAGTTCATGTTGACATGACTTTTACATGCCTGCTACTCTTCTTCTGATTCTTCTCGCAGCCGCCTCCACCACCCCTACTGCTAGTGCTTCCTGCTGTCACATGCTCCGACATGGCTTAGTCGTGACCTTTTCCAAGGCTGTCGAGACTGGCCCGAGCGTGGGTTAAAGGTTTAAGTGCTCATTGTGGGGAGCAGAGAAGTGGCACCTTTCAAGTAAGTAAAATGAAGATGAACAACTCTTGGTATCCTTGTTGACTTGGCCTACGACTCCCCGCGGTCAACAGCCCTGGGTCGGATTTCCAGTGCCTTCTATTGGATTACACGTACGGAGCGAGCTCCAATACGTCGCACAAGTGGGTGCGTTTGGCTGTCGGGTCAGGAGCGTGACATGGAGGCCAGACATCAAACAAGCAAAAACACCAACTGACTTGAACTTCAGAAGCAGCCGTAGGAGACTGCAATTGATTTATCTCGACTTCTCCATGCTCTCGGATGCTGTTGTGCCTGCTGCCCTTCTCGCATACAACTGCAACACATGCCAGGCAAAAACTACAGCTGCCGGACTTTTTCCGAAGGAAAACTGATGTGAGTTGGTCCATGATGGAACCACTCCCAGTGAACCCCAAGTAACTCCAATGACTAACCCCACGAAACCAAAGTAACGTCAACTCTGCGGCAGTAATTTGGAGCTTGAAGCAGGGCATGGCTTCGTCAAGGGCCCAGCAATCTTCCAACATACCTTTTGAAAACCGAAGACTTTGCCGGTACAACCAATTGATGTATGGTCCTACCTGGGCGTCCTGCATTTGAGGGACTCTGAGGACCCAGAAGTCTAGGAACCTGCAATATGCACGCATAAGAGTCCAAGGTCAAGAGTGTCGAGTTACTGGTCATATTTTTTAGCTCGGGATGATCTTTCCCAGGGGAGCAAACATCTAATGATTATGTGCTTCCCTGCCAACCAAGCCAACCTTCAACCCCCGATTTTAGACTTGGTACTTCCTCCACAGGACCGAAGCATTCACCCTTACCATCCGTATTGAGACTCTGCAAAACTAAAACCCTTCAGGCCCCAAAGGGACGCAAGTCTTTCTTGCTTGGATCCTCTTTGTCAAGGTGTAGCCCTTCCCGCCTCGCCAGGCACTGGATCCGGAGTCTCCTCCCACGGTTTAGGGCTGAGGTTGGATTCTTGGGATTTAAGGTTAAGGGTTTGCCTGGCAGGGCCACCGCGCACCTACCATTTGCATTGACCATGGCCGCAGTGATGACAGCAAAAACTGAGGTCACGGAATGTTTGGGCTCTTGCACGTCACGTCCACTGCAGAAACCTGGCCATCTTGAGTCAACCTCCAAACATTTCTTCTCAAATTAATTCGTGAGAAACTTCCAAACAGCGATGGCAATACATACATGACAGAAACTAATTTGAATAGACCAAGTTTCAGAATTACACACATACACAGGAAAGATCGAAAGAAAGTAACAACCCTAAACCCTAAATCCTAACCCCATTCCCTGCCCTCCACTCCCCAATTCAAGGCCAAAATGGCAAAGCTGAGGATGTCCCTTGAGTAGGATTTTCCAAAACATGCTAGGTGCCTGATGGCCGCGTCTAGGTTTAGGGCTAGGGTTTACGGTTTAGGGTCTAGGCTACTCTACCCAGGGCCTTCTATGGGGTTCCTTTTCTAGCTAGGCTAGCTATGCTTCTTGAGTGAAGCAGAATCTAAACCCTAAACCCCAACCCCGAAAACCTATACCCTGTAGTCCAAATCCCCAAGCACCCCCTACACCCTGATTGCATCGGGGTTTCCTGACTTCAAGATCCTACTATAAACTATGTTGGGGTAATATAGGGATACTGGCAAAGAAGATAAAAACTACTATAGTATTTAGGGTTAAGGTTTAGGGCCATGGGGACTTAGTAAGAAGGTTAATAATGGGGATCAGTAGGGTTGGTATATGGCTTAGAGGGGTTACTAACCTACTTACTGAGTCCCATGACCCTCCAAGTAGTGATGTGTACGGATTTCAAATGGCCTGCGCCCACCCGCTCAGAAAAAAGAAACCTTGAGAAATCACCGTACATGTATCCTTCATCCCTACCCTAAACCCTAAACCCTACCCCCTAAACCTAAACCTAAATCACGGAGATCCACACATCCCTGACCAACCCCAGAAGCTACATGCAGTGAGTATGACGCAAATATTTATCAAAAGAGGGTTGGCATTTAGCTACCTATACAGTTGCAACATCACTGTTGCTGCTCCATTCTGGCTGTGGACTGTGCTCTTGCAGACAACAAGCCAAGTTCAGGTCTATAGGACCTAGATGCCAACGCTGAGAATAAGATGCGCTGGGAAGTCCCTTCATGACATTGCTGCTGAGATCATGGTTCAGCTTTTGTCGATTGAATTGAGGGCTATCAGGGTACCACCTTGCTGACTGCCCAATAGACTACAAGCTCACGGTATGGATTTGACATGTCCGCACCCAACCCTAGGAGAATGCCGAAAACAGCTGGGGGCTCTGCAAATGAGGACCCCGAGGACACGAAAGTTATGAGCACCACTAGCTTGACATACTTATGCCTTTACACTTTGCAAGATCCAATTTGTCATTCCCCTTGTCATCCCCCACTGTCTCATGAAGCTTATATCGTCCACCCAGAATGGAACATCTTTTTCAGGGTTAGGATAGTTTATGGACGTGGTTTTGCAGTCTTGGAAGCAGAGTTGACTACCTAAAAGGGGGTAGGGAAGAGGGGTTCCCAAATAATGTGAAGATCCCTTTTTAGGGATGTCCCACAACAATGAATTCTGGTTACGCTCTTGTGGGTTCTAAAGGGAACCCCATTTTCTACAAACCCACGTGTAGGCTGTACCATTCTATATACCATGCCCACCAGTTCCATCGCAAAACGCACAAATGGCAAAAGACTTGAGACCTCATAAATTCACACACCCAATGATTAACATTGGAATCAGCGGGCGTGTGGAGAGACATGAAGTTATCTGCAGCCCAGATTGCTCACGTGGGGCTTCTCAAGATAATTGCGCAGCATGGGGCTCTAAAAATTGCACATAGCTCAAGAGTTCCAATTTGGAAAGCATCTGTCCGCAATCAGTGGAATCCCTAAACCCTAAACCCTACACTCTGCAGTTTTGCCTTCAGAGACTGGGGCTGGGAGTGAAGGGTGTGCCCGACAAACATGCTCAGGCTTCAATGCTGATGTTGCTCTTATGGTTTTTTTGGAAGATGACACCCCGCATGCAACCCTAAACCCTATACCTTTGCTTTCCACCGCAGGGAAAACTTTTCTTTTCAAATCCCTGAAGCGGGCGAAGCTGACATCCAAACCCTCAGGTGGCGGTCTCCATAGATCGGGCCTCGGAGACCCCAATATACTGTCCCTAACTTTTGGAGGCCCTCATCTCTCTCTCTCTCCCTCTCCTTCTTCTTCTACGGGCTAACTGCGCATTCCCTAAAAAGCGCAAAGGGCTGGGCCCCACCGCCCTGCGGTGCAGTCAATCCGGCCGGCTACCTACGGGATTCGGGATGTTAAGCATTCCCATTCTCTCTTTCTCTGTCTCCTCCCTACGCCTATAGTTCCTATATTCCTAGAAGAACCCTTATATAAACCCCTCGCAAGGCCCGTATGTGAAAGCTCCCAGATATCCTCGACAATTTGGAAGGTAAGGGATACTCCACCACCCTGAAGCCGTCTCGCGCCTCCTGCTCAAGCACTCCATAGCGGGGCGTTGAGGGTTTAGAGTGTGGGGTTGTAACTTTTCTTCTTGTTTGAAATTGGGGGGAAGTTGACATCAGAATCGTTCACTTTGAGGGTTTAGCATTCTCTTGCCGCTTAAGCTTGGGTTGACAGTGAAATTATTCACTTCTCGGGTCAGGATTTACGAATTTCGGGGGTCCGGAGCATGAAGGGTTTTGACCTTAGAAGGTCCAGGCGATGCAGGGCCCAGGAATTTGGATGTGTCTAGTTTCAGGATTGATGCATCTAGCTCTGAGTGCACATCATTTCGAATTCCTTCTGAACAAGAACGGGACATAAATCCAAGTCCACTCAATACTTAATTCATTGTTCAAAACGCAAGGGCAAGTTGCATCAGTCGGGGAGGGAACATGCTGCTGCTGCGAAGTACCGCGGCGAGAAGCAATGATACCCCCAGTGTTCCCTGAAGTGGAGATCCCTACCAACATTTTGGGCACTTGCGCTCTTCCTACAGTGATCAGAACTGCTATCATGAGCTAGAGCTTACTCGCTGAAGACTCGCAAGCCTAGCCTCCAGGCCCTTGCGCGGCGGTCTGCACAGAAACGATCCTGAGCAAGATCCGCGGTTCCAGCTTGGATTCCACTTGGGGGAGGAACCTAGCGACCTAGCAACCTTTGCTGTCCTTGCATGAGTTCGCAAGATTACTCTAGCATGTCTGGGACATACTAGGGGTAGATGCCAAACATAGCACGAGGGAATCACGAATCAGCATGATAATGCTAAAAAAAAATGGGTCTAATCAATACTGCTGGTACAGACGTTCTCTCTAATACAAACATTCATACCACCGTGGAAGACCTTGTTGACCCGAAGGGCACTTGGATGGTAAGCACTTCACTCAAACTGGGCTGGACAAGATCCGCAGTTGCGGCGGCATGCCTTTCATATGAGGTTCACTAATTAGGGGTGCGTTTTGGGGAGTCCCTACACAACCGATTCTAGTATTCTGCGGTCTATATCAGGGTCCACCAAGAAAGAAAGCCACCATACTCCCAGCTTAGAATCTACAAATGCAATGATCCTGAAGCTGACTGTGACATCACGGTGAAATAGTCCCGCAAAAAAACCATGCTCAATGACTCATATAATCTGAGCCTCTCCATCCACCTCCCAGACACAACAAACAAACCCAGCAATCGGTTGATCTGCTGAAAGCTCACCCACCTTCAAGTCCTCCTCTTGAGAATAAAATGTTCAAGCCCCTATATACCCCCAGCTGCCATTGAATTGTCCGTTTTCTTTTCATTGAACCCCAGTGTCCATTTAAGTTTCCATGTTCTTTTCCATTTGATTCTTCATTATCCCAGTATTAACCCACAGTACAAGTGGGTGCTCCACGATGTGGAGGGAAGGCTGGCTCAGTGCTGGTCATGACAACTGGTATTGATATAATGAAGTTAAATTGGGGTTATATAGGGATAGTGGAAAAGAAAATGGAAACTACTATAATATCTTGGGGTTATATATGGATCATGGAAAAGAAAACGGAAACTATTATAGCATATAAGGGCTTAGGGTTGAGCCCCAGCCCTATAGATAGTCTTCCTGACACGGCTTAGGGCGAAGTTTGTTCTGGTGAACTTGGTCCTTTTTTAAAGAACCAACTCCGACATGGTCTGTATTCAAAAGACCTGCAGCAACGGACCCTGAAACTGACTGAGAACGGGAAAGCGAAAGCCAGCAGCAGCACCAACAATGGATGAAAGGATAATCCTACGCCGAAAAAAGAGAAACGTACTTACTGTCAGCGCACCTCTGCCATCACTGGAGGATGACAATGAGCCACCAGCATAAAAACTCAATAGCTCGAACAGCGCCTGGAAAATAGGTGCACGAGGAACGCGAAAGCCTTAAACCCTAAAACTTAGATGATGTGCTGGCTCGCTATGTCACCTTGCCAGGGGACTTCAACCTCGAACGGTCGATCTTGAGCCTCGGAGTATTGTTGCGATGTTTGGGTCCAAAATTATAGGTCTATATTGGGGGCCCCCTACTTATGAAAACTACCATGTACGGTAGCAACAGCAAGAACAATCACTCTAGTACCAACGCATGATGAACCATCGCTCACAATTTCCAGAAGAAAGTTTCATGACCATGTGCGAAACACAGAAGGGGGCAGAATTGTCATAGAATAATGTACCTGAGCGGAACACTCCCCGATTTCGCAGGTCCATATCTTGCCGGGAAGCCACTACAACTTCTCTAAGGCTGCTACTTTGCAAAGTGTTGCTGTTGCAACGATTACGCTCCAAACATGCGTAGCAAGTCTTACTGGTACAGGCATTTTCAGCTCTTTCAGGCTCGCCGCTGTACCTCCTAGTAGTTCCCGCATAGAGAATTGAATGCAACGTGCTAAGCAAGGCAAGTACCAGGTAGAGGGCTTCAAGAATCTGTAATCCCCCTCGACCTATAGCAAAAACAGTATTTCCAATAATTCCCAGGGTTCTACTACAATAGGTATTTAGAATACTTCCGAAGCCCTGGACTTGTTTCGCAGAACCTTCATGCAACCATCTACAGTCTCGCTGCGAGATCCCCCCCAATCATCTGTCCAGCTACCCAGTCTGAAACCAACGTTTAGCAACCTCACATTTCGTTCCCATCCCGCCCGGCAATGCTGAACCCCTCTCTTGTTGCCCAGGCCGTGCGTCAACACATCCTCCCCAACCGCCGCAACTTCTCTGAGCGCGGTTCCCTGCCCTCCCCTCCCCGTCCTTCCCGGCTGACTTCCGAGCTGAGTTTCACTTGTTCTGCTTGTTTCAGCGTTTGCCGACTTGTTTCGGGGAGCGGAAGCGGTACAGACCGGACCAAACTAAAGTACTTCCTAAGAAAATAGGAATCAACACGAGGTGCTTAACATTACCTAAAAGCCTTTCACCATGGCAGATCCCAAAAGTACAGCGAATCGGGCGGTGGAAGCTGTCCTCCATCAACACTGGGGTTAGCTATCATGTACGCAGAACACTTGAACCCTCATGACAGATACGCTCACACAAACAGTCTAGAGGGAAATCCACCCCACATCTTCAACCCCAAGCAGTAGCCCCCAAACCTCAAACTCCAACCCTAAGACCCCTAAACCCGTAAACCCAAAACTTCCTATACCGCCCTAAGTCCCCTATTTCTCCCCGGATAACCCTTTGAATCTTTAAAGCAACCCGAAGCCTAAACTTAAGCCAGGGTGCAGGGTGGCCAGGTTATTCACGAGGCCGGGGCCGTCAAAGTCAGCCTTCGGGTACGTGGGAAGCTAAATGGGACCCTTTATGAGGGAGTTGAAGGGCATTATTTATGTATGGGTTCTATGAGGAGTATGTATAGGAATTTTGGGGGCGGATATTGCCCCAACATGGAAATCCAGAAATGGCCTCTTAGGAACTACTGTGCTCAACTTGTTTGCTGTTAGCTTTTTGGATGGTTTCTTTGGGGACCTTGTGACAAAAATCCCAGAAAACAGACAAAAATTGAATAGCGCTCGATACACAGGATTTTTTACCCCAGGCCGTTGGCGCCAGGCTCAACTTCGAAGAGTAGTACCAAAGTCAATCGCCGGAGGCCCCAAAAGAAAGGCAGAGCGGAACCTAAACCTCATAAAGCCCTGACCTCCAGCTACATGGGGACTAAGCCCCGGATGCCACATAGAACAACTGGGCCTGTTGGGAACTGACTTCTGGCTTCGGAGCGAAAGTCCTACTTCAAGACTCAGGGTTTAGGGCTTAGGGGGGCTTAGGGGGGCTCAGGGCGGCTTAGGGCTCAGGATTTAGGGGGTTACTCCGGTGCGGATGCAAACCCCTTGATGGTTTACAGATTTATCTATCCAAATGACCAGGGGTAGTTTCCACAAACAGGGGGCCGGATTTAGACCACGACATGCTACCATCCTGATTTCGGGGGTCCATAACATTCCCCCCAAGGTTGGGAAACAGCCCCCAAGAATCCTACGAAGAGTCATCCTTGAAGTCCAAAAAGCACTTTATGTGGCCGAGGGGCTGGGCAACCAACTGCATGACGACTAAGGCTTAGGGCTTGGGGTAGGGAAGGCCACCAGGACTGGGGGGGCAGGGTTGAAATTTCTAGCGCAAGCCTTGCAAGGACCCCTAGAAACTTCTGCGTGCGTGCCGCTATGTGCGGCTGTCGTATGATGAATGATGGACTCTGAAGTTGATGAACATAGGGTTTAGGGTTTAGGCTAGCTCCATGTCAAGGGAACCTCTCTCTATCAAGCCTAATACCTAAAGAGACGCAGGATGCTTCTCGATGGAAGGTTCAAATTCAAACATCAAGCCCAGATTTTTGTTGGGATGTCCCAACATTGTCAGCATCATGATCCTAGCATAGCACATGGCATCCCGCATCCAGAGCCCACGCCCAATGCTCTTGAGGCCTGTCTGACCCAATAATGCTAAGAATGGCAAGAGAGCCGTTCTTCTACATCCTTTCAGGGTCTAACCCCTATAAACCCATGCAACATAAGCCCTGTAAACCCTAAACGCGACACCCCATAGGGGCCCCATCAACCCTAAGCATTTGGCCAACTGCTCAGACCTTGGGGCGATCCCACACCCAAAAATGGGCACCACAAGGGACTGTTGTAGGCATATGATATGAAGGCCCTGGTAGCTCCAAATTAAGGGGCCCTAAACCCTAAACCCTGTTAAAATAGGGGGAGACTGACCTAACTGAGACCCCATTCCGCCCTCCGGCCAGCTTCACCGAAAGCTGCATGGAGATTTGCACCACTTGAAGCATCCTGGTGAAACTTACTGTAAGACAGAGCACCCAAAGAATATAGTAGAATTTATAGTAGGCATGTAATAAGAATTTGAGGACCCTAGTGGGTAAAGTATATGCCTGTTCTATATTCTTCGGGTTCCCACCCTAAACCCTAAACCTCAAACCCTAAACCTTAAACCTTCAACCCTAAACCCCAAAACCAATATTCTTCGGATTCCCTGTTTGGGAGTTCCCATTAAGGTCCCTTTGCTGATCAGGTGACAGCCCTCTGGTGGTTAGGGTTTACGAAAGCAGCACAGCAGACACCTAAGGGACAATTGGGGGATTTCCCAAAATCAGGGGTACCTTCGAAAGGAATAATTTTTGGGGTTATGAAGGGTTATATAAGGCCTGCACACCAGATACTGGACATTTTGTGGGTTTCCCCAAAACTTTTCAGGAGATTATGGGGGTTAGAAAGGGTTATATAGGGGTATATGGTGTTTAGGGTTTAGCAGGCAAGGGAGGAAGCGGAAGGCAAAGATGAAGGCTACTGTTCAGGGTTTTCCTAGAGGCTTAGGGTTTAGGGGCTTAGTTAGGGTTTACGGCTTGGATACCAAAACTGTAGATATATCTCGCGGCATAAGGTTTCGCACTACGACACGTGCAATGATAACGGCTGCGGGATAATCAGAGGAAATTTTCGAGGATGCCGGAATTGGGAAGTTGCAAAGAGATTTTGAGCTCGGTACAGACAGCGCTAACTGCCTCTTCGCGGAGAGCAGGATAAGTTTGTAATGCTTCCGATTGCAAGAATGACTGCATCGATGGACTTCGGCACTACCTCCTCCCAACGAAGGCTTTCAGGGGATATGACTTGAAACAATTTCAAGACGCTTCTGCTCACGCTGACCTTACATGCCTTGGGTTCCGGTAGAATGAATATGAGGCAGCTCCAGTTGCAAGCGCTGAGGATCAGAAGGAGGCAAGTCTGTCCTATAAAGTACCCCTGTACGCTGTTTTGGGGAGGAAGCCATACCGCAAACATCTCATCATCTAGACATCCACACTCTAATGCTTGCCCGTTGCCTGTAGAAAGATCCTTTTTCTGAACCAGTTCTAAGATACATTAAGATACCATACAGGAAGCGACAAATAGAAACCTTAGGCGTCTCAAGGACAAAGCCTAGTTCCTGAAAACCAGACCCTCAAAACCCTAAACCCCTAAACCCTAAACCCTTAAACCCTTAAACCCTAAACCCCTAAACCCTTAAACCCTAAACCCCTAAACCCTAAACCCTGAAACCCTAAACCCATAAACCGTACACCTTA
>CAJNIZ010003468.1:0-14097 GCA_905231905.1 Symbiodinium pilosum | reverse complement strand
GTGAAAGCTTGGGTAACATTGGGTCTGACTAGTATTAATACTACTGCTACTACTACCGCCACTACTACTACTACTACTACTACTACTACTACTGCTACTACTACTACTACTACTACGTACTACTACTACTACTACTACTACTACTACTACTATTGCTGCTGCTGCTGCTGCTGCTGCTGCTGATGGGAATGCAGTTTAAGCCCTTGCTGTTGCTGTCGGCTGCAGACAAAGTGTCGATTGTATTTTGTGTCGCGCTTGCTTATCAGCAGGTAGGGTTTTCATTAATCCCCTCCCCCTAACATTAAACCCCGCCATTCCACCCCTAATATTAAACACTTTCATTATGTGGTATATTATAATATATTGGGGGCAAGGGATTGCCTTCTGACTGCAGCAACTGCACTCCCGAAGACTCATCCCAGATCCTCATGTTCACTAAAAAAGCCCACTAGACAATAAACCACTAAACTCCAAACCGTAAAGCCCGACACCTTGACCCTGAAACCCCAAACCCTCAAACCATAAACTTTCCCCATATCCTTCCCGTAAGCATTCAACTCCCTCAGACCAGGTCTGTCCTGAGCTTCAATACCCGCGGAGCATTCTGCAAGGGCTTTCGCCCCTAGGTTGGAGGCTGGAAGGGTTAGGGTTTAGGGTTTAGGGTTTGGGGTTTTGGGGTTTAGGGTCTATGCTGATCGTAATCACGTGTATCACGATCATCCCCAGTATTTATGTACTTAGTAAGCTGCCGTGCCCATGCAGGTGGAAGACTGGAGATGCCCAGAGCTTCCAGCAACCTTAAGCGAGAAAAGCTGCTTGAATCATATGAGGAATCTTCATATGAGCTATAGTCAAAACTCCTAGTATCTCCCTTAATAACCCATATAATACTTCCATATATAACCCTATATAACCCGCCTTTAAGGACTTTAGACGAAAGAACTTGAACTTGCAAATGTTTTCCTGACTGGAAGGGCATTTTCGACTTGCGGATATGGGGGATGTCAGGCTTGAGGTTGACGATACCATTGCTCCGAGCTTTTGGTACTACACGCGGTTTAGGGCTTAGGGTTTAGGTTCGCGTTAGGGTTTTTGGGGTTTAGTGGTGTACTTGGAGAGTCAGGGGAATTTAGAAACTAGCCTAATAATCCCTAGAACCCATATAGTAACCATAGTTATCCTAATTATCAACCTACTTACGAAGCCCCCATGCCCCTCCAAGTAGTCATGTAATTGCCACAAAGTAGAGGCTAGGGCTGGAACTGTTAGGGAGATAAATTGAGATCGTAAGCTCTACGATTGAAGATAGTTCGTCATGGCTTCTGGCTTCGTGGTAGTCAGGTTCGTCGGTTTACCATGCAGGAATTGAATCTAATTTCTTAGCTCCACTAGCAGCAAACTGCAAAAGGGAAAAACGTCCAAAGAGGCAACCAAGGTCCAGGAGAAATTTCTGAGATATTTTCCTTCAGAGGCGTTGCTTTTCCCTCACTGTTCCGCAGGCATACAGATTTGGAGAAGCCCTATCTGTTCGGAGGCCCATAAGGGAGGAATCAGTGACCCCAAACTCTGGATAGCTAGGGCTGCTATATATGGCTTATAGCGGATGTAGACATACCTGCTAGGTCCGTCTGACCTTCTAAGTAATCTTGCAAAACCAACCCAAAACTCGAAGCCCCAAACTCCAAACCTTGAGCTTAGGGTTCATAGGGCCTAGACGCTAAACTTCAAACTTCGAGTTTACGGTTTTAAAGGGTTAAGGTTTGAGGCCCTGGACTAGACATCAACATGCAACACTAATCCCTAAACCCTTAACCCTTAACCCTAAACCCTAAACCCTGAACCCTAAACCCTAAACCCCAAACCCTGAACCCCGGGCTCCCTGCTGGCCCCGTTGCCAACGTCATCGCCCTCTGCCTCTCAACCCATAGATTAGGGGTCCATAGCTCCTATAGTATCCCCCTTAAATAACCCTTAGTATAGGATTTAGGGTTTCGGGTCAAAACTCCTAGTATCCGCCTGTAGAAACCCCTATACTACTCCCCAATGCAATCCCCCATAAAACCCCCTGTAAGGAGTTTAGGTGGGACCTTGGAGCAGCAGGGCAGACTGGGTGTCAAACGACGGCGGTAGATTCGCTGGTTGTTAGACAGGTGCGAACAAGGTAAAGGAAGTGGTACCTACCATATTTTTGGTAACTAGCACGGAATGAAGAAATGGACAAAAACAGGAAAATACTCTAGCATTGCGTTGTTCATAAGGAATGAAGGAATGGAGACACGTTGAAATCTAACATGATTTACTGTAAGTTTGTATGATCGACTACTATAGGGCGCCAGTCCTCCAGTCCCTACTGACAACCAATAAGAAAAGGGTGCGTTGGGGCTCCTAAGCTTACCTGGACCTTAAAAGTATCTAGAATAACAGCCTTTTGGGCTACATTTACATGTTTGGGGCTGTCATTTTGCCTACCTGTGAGGTTCAGGTAGAACTTACTGAGACGAGATGACTTTGACTAGAAAACTGAACCACAGTTCTTGCCAGCAAGTCCTTTGAAATCCATGTGAGAAAATCGCAGTATCAAGTGGGCACCTGCGTTTGCAGACCCTACAAACCTCAACCCTAACCCCTAAACCCTAATCCCTAATCTAAACCCAAGCCCTCCCGCTTTGGCAACTATAAATTGAATGGGGGGGCAAAGGTTACAATGGACATCCTCACAAAACCTCTCTTCCCCAATAGCCAGGGCCAAAAAAGTTCAAACTTTATTATAGAGACACAAAAAAAAAAGCCCAAAAAGGTTAAAGTTCTTCTATCGGCTGAGTAAACCTGCACACACCTCGCTAAGGCGCTTAAGACCCCAGAGCTGAACTCTACACAGGTTGTGTATAGGCAATGTTAGGGGTATAATAGAGAATTGAAGGGAAAAGACAATGGAAAATGGAGACTGGGATTGCGGGGTTTATAGGGGGTAGTATTAGGGCTATACTGGGGTTGTAGGGGGATAATGGAAAAGACAATGGAAACTACTAGAACGGCTTGTATAAGGTTCTGTGCAAGCTGTTTCTGTTTTTGCTGCTTGCAAGTGAGTGGTGAAAGATAGATCACATGCTACAACCCAAGCAGGAGTTACATAAAAACCTTAGGGCAGACCGCGTGATAGCATCCTCAAGCCAAAGTCCCTGAAATGTGTTCCGCAAAGCCCCAACATCAAATCCAAAACCCCAGATAATCCCACACCACAAACAGCTCCAAAACCCTTATCCCTCAACCCTATATAGCCCTAAGTAAGCCTAAGCCTTACATCCTCAACTCCAAACATCCAGAAGCTTCAATATCCCCAGCCCCTGAAGCCTCGACCCGATTCCCTGACTCCACGCGGTTTTTAGGCTTTGTAGGGCTTGGGGAATCTAATCCGCTGCCTTATGCAAATCCCAACCACCGAATGATTATGAATGGTTCCTACAGAATACCATTAGATGCAAGGGGGGAAACATTGTGTTCTTAGAGGGGTGGGGGGGTTCATTCTGGGGGAATGCAGTGCGCCCCTTATTGGTTTGTTGGCATTGAAAAGCATTAAAAACTGTTTCAACTTTGGCCCAGACTCAACCAACGCACTTTAAGAACGTGCAGCTACTATAGCCGAAAGCTTCGAAAAGAGCTCTTTTGCTGCTCACGGTTAACACAGAATAAGGGAATATACTCCCTATATATGCCTACATCATGTGTTCCCTTACTCACTGCTAACCCGCAATAAGTTGAGGGGATGTACAGTAGTCTCCCTGCTGATGAAAACACTACTAACCAGGACCTTCCTTGTACCCTTAATTGGGGATATATGGTCCCTAATAGTGGGTACTTAGGCCCTAATAGAGGGTAGGAGGAGGGTCTACCAACATGAACCTGAAACCCACGAAGCTCCGTGTGCGCGAAGCCTCAGCAAACTGCGCTCGTAAGGCCTTGAGCTCCTGTTCACATATCAGGGGTCTTTACTATTACTATTACTATTACCATTACTATTACTATTAGTATTAGTATTACTATTAGTATTCGTATTACTATTACTATTAGTATTACTATTACTATTACTGTTAGTATTACTATTGCTATTGTTGCTATGAGTTCTAACCTGCATATCAGGGACTTTGGCGGCTCACAACCTACATCTTAGCGCATTTTGGGGGCAGTCATTAGTTTTGATATTGAGAATTCTGCATGGCCTTAGTATACTACAAGTACCATTATTCGCACGACTTGGAGTTTGGGGTGCATAGGGTCGCAGGGGATTTTTAGTATCAACTGACACACAGTTCTCAGTAGCTGTTAGGTCCTCAGAACCAAGTAGGTCCTTAAATCAAATCCTTCGCCGCAGAAGTGAGGAGTAAACCCCCCTAAACAAACATGGAAGCTGATATGAGCTATAGTCTAAACTCCTAGTATCCCTCTTAGAAGCCGCTTCAGCAGTCCCCTGTATGATCCCCTGTGTAACCCCCTTTACAGAGTTTAGACTGTAGCTCATATGCCCCCCTCCTCACAGGACTGTCGTCTTGGTAGAGCCCTCTTTGAGCTTCCATGCTGGTACGGGGGAGGATAAGGTTTGAGGATATCCAGTGTGGGATGTTTGGCTCAGGTTTGGGGGTAGTTTAAGAGTTCAGGGTTTAGGGAATTTAGGGTTTAGGGTTAAGGGAATCTAGGGTTTACGGTTTAGGGTTTAGGGTTTAGGGAATTTGGGCTTAGGTTTGGGGATTAAGGCCTAGTGTTTGGGGTTCGGGGTTAGAGCTTGGGGCCTGTGTTCCAGGATGAGGGTTTGGGGATTTCCGTTTCCTTGGTTGGTACCAGACTTTAAATCATCAGCCTTGCACGTTGGTACAATTGGAATCGGTATTTTAGATCCAACAACCAGGGTTTGGAGACTAGGGTCTGGGTATGTGGGGATCAGGATGTAGGATTTAAGGCTTAAGGTTTAGCTTAGTGTTGTGAATGCCCACGCCACCCAAGCAGCAGGTGGGGCCGTAAAGAACATCAGATGGACATTCTGAAGGCCTACGTAAATAGTTCGAGAGGTTTCAGGGTATGTCGTGCTATACGTATACAAGGAGCACGAAGGGATAGCATTCTATGTTTTGAGTCTTTGGGGCTCCAGCTTAGGGCAGAGGAAACGACGCTTATGCCTTGGACCAAGGAGAGTTCCAAGGCGAGCGCCCTCCCCGACGCCAGCATGAAACATGAAAACGAATTCAGGGTTTCAGTTTTAGGGTTTTAGCGTTTAGGAAACATGAAAATGGGCCCCATGTACAGCACTGTGCTTCTAGAGGCGGCTTGTATGGGCTACCCAAAGTCCCTTAGTTGTGCAAGCAAGGCATGAACTACGTGAAGTACATGGGCTCTTGGCACCTTAAACCCTCAAGGCCTATAAACCCTACAAATCCGTTTGTCTAATTGAAAACAAACACTTGAGACAAAAAAAAACAAAACAATAGCATTTTGGGGGATATCCCTACTTTCTGGTGTTGGTTAGAAGCGGCGTTAAACGGAATGTCCACGTCCATCTACAACCTCTTCTAAAGCCCCCATTCCCTCTAGAAAGCCTGCATGCCCTCCTAGGCCCCTAACCTTGAAAGCCCTACACGGTTTAGGGTTTAGGGTTTCGTGTTTAGGTCCTGAACCTCGAGCCCTGAAAACCCTGCAAGCCATCCTAAACCCCAAGCCCTTAGAATTCTACAGACCTCCAAAAACATGAATACCTTCTGCCTTGCACAACTTTCCCAACCCCATACCCCACCAAACCTCCTAAACCCTATAGTCCACCTTAAGTAGATAAAATGGGGTATGTTGGGATCTTATTATAAGATACCCAAGGCCATACTCTATCTACTTACGGGGGACTATAAGCTCTAACACGCCAACAACGTAGTGGTCCGTCGAGGTGGCGGCGCTTCGCCGAGCATCTGCCAGGAGGCCCAGGTACCTAGGAAAAATGCTTGCAGGTTTAGAGTTTAGGGATTCATAGGGTTTAGGGTTTTTATGTACTGATATCAACGACTTTGAGTTTGTACCCCAAAGGTTTGTAACCTGGCGCTTTGGGTCCCAAATACGCCATCTAGGCCTTTTTCCATGGTTTAGGGAGCCAAACCCAAGGATACAAACCCTTTGGCGATAAAGGATGACATCCTCATACGAAGGAATACTGAAGAGAGCCTCTTGTAAGGGAGACTCATAACAAGGGCCCCCCTCACAACAGACCTCTTTCTGGCCTCCCGAAGGCTCCCGGAGGTCCAAACCAGTCTCAAAACTAGCCTACATCTCTCAGAGCTTCCTTACTTCCAAAGTTCCGGAAGGTTCGGGCTAAAGTTTCGAGGTTTCATTGATGAACAAATGGAAAACAACGTGGAAAGCACGCACTATGGTATTTGGGGTTTCAGAAGGAATCTACGTGCATCCCAAAGGCCAACCTTAACCTAAGAAAGTCAACGATCAACCAGCAGTATGGTAGTTACAATAGACAGGGGGACCCAATACAAATCCAAAATACTATAACTCTCATTATAGGCAACCCACAATTGTGGTGTCGGTTTTCTTTTTCAATGGGCGAGGAGGGAAACTTTCAGCAGGCGAGGCATTGGACATTAGATGCCTCTTAAAAACCTCATGAGTGCTCGATTTCGACTTGTAAGAAATAGCCAAATAGCACGCTAGACTAAGAACCCCGCACCATCGGTAGATTCCCTTACCCTAAGGGTCCAAGTACCCAATAAACATATACTTGCCCAACAACTGTACTATCATTACTATTGCTCAAATCCTAAGTACTTAAGTATTGGGTACATGGACCCTCAGGGTTAAGCCTTAGCTCGGACTTGAAAAATGAGGGCACATGCGCTCTGCCGCCGTCAACGCCTCGTGCTTCGCTCGCCTTTGACAGGCGATGCACTACACACCCTTCCCCAGAGGGTCCATGCACACTTCCCCAGAGGGTCCATGTATCCAATAATCAGGTACCATGTAAGGGGGATATATAGGGGTTATTTAAGGGGTATATAGGGGGTATATGGGGTTTAGGGTTTTTGGGGTTGAGGGTTTAGGGTCCAAGTACCCAATACTTGGTACTTGGGATTGGGGTAATTGTAATTGTAGTACAGGTGTTGGGGAAGTATATGATGATTGGGTACTTGGACCCTTAAGCAGGTTCCATAGTCCTTATTAATGGATAACTGGGGGGCATCCGTAGGCTAATGGGGCTCTGGCTTATTCAGGGGGAGAGGGGACCTCCGTATTTAGCAAGAGCGCCGATGAAGTCTTTGGGTCGCGCGCATTCTTGAGCTTGAGTAGGTTTGCATGCTTCGGCATTTTCAGAAACTTCATGCAGATTGCTGTTTGGGATCCCGTAAGTGAACAAACACAGCTGCAATCTCAGGAAACGAGGCCCTGATTACCTTTCCAATACATTCGCTCATGCATGATTTTTCCGATTGCCCTGCAAAAGGATTCTGGAAATGAGGGTGCCCTGAGAGATTCAGCTCTAGAGACATGTCTAGGGCCAACCCGCGTGCGAACAATTCCTGACATTACTATTACTATCATTACTATCACTACTATTGATCGGTTACTATTGCTACTACTCGTACTATTACTACTACTAGTACCGTCATTAACATGGATATATGTTAACCCTAAACCCTACTATTACTACTATTGGTACTGTTACTACTATTATTAACATGGACATTATGTGAACCCCAAACCCTAAACCCGCTTATCCATCAAGGCCCCGGCCACTGCTGCCACAGCTGCATACTCAGGCTACGGAGCTCTGAAAGGGCCGTGGGCGATCCCTGAGACACAGCTTTTAAAGGTTTAGGGTTTAGGGTTTGGCAGGTGTCAAAGGAACCTGTTGACATTTCCACAGCTTGCAAGGGACTTCTTGAATATGGTCGGCCCATGGGGGCTATGAAGTTGGGGATGTAGGATGCAGCGGCTGTAGGGGTTCAGGGCTTACTGATGCAGGAGTGAGGGTATTGATTCAGGTGCTTGCCGATGCTGGATTTCTGATTTGCAGACCGAAGCTTAATCAGAATCACGTCGCACAAGAAGGACTACCACTGGGTGGCTGTTAAGGAACTGAAATTGCACTACGAAAAGGAAACCCCAGTATGGTAATTTAATTTAAGTGCCTTGGCAGCAACCCAGTCAAGACTGAACACATCTATGCAAACCCAAAACCCAAAACCCTAAATCTTAACCCCCTAAAGCCTCACCCTGGTAAACAGCTTTGTCAAGAGGCTGCCTTTCCACGTAGCCCCTACCTCAATGTATGTCCTCGAGCTGAACGATTGGATTCAATATACAGCCCCCCTTTTTGGTAGACAGAACATGGAATGGCCCAATGTTATAATAAGATCACCATATACCCCATGTTCTATCCACTTATGCGGGACTATACACCAAGGCAGGCTAGGTGCAGTCATTAGGCTCCCTGGATAGATCAGGGGAACTGAGCCAGGTACTTGCGCCGTCAAGAACTCAGCCGTTGACGACCTGGGCGGAGCTGATACCACCTAAACTTCCCTTCGAAATGGTGAGAAATGTGGTGGGTATATTGGGGTTATATTAGGTTTATATTGGGGGTAATTGGGATAATGGAAAAGAAAACGGAAACTACTATACAGATATATAAAGAAGTCACACAAAACACGCGTATCTTTGATAGTTTGCTGGCAGTATAGGAAACTGGTGCAAGAACAGTTCCGGGCACCAGTGCGGTAGGTGAAAAGGTGTTGTTACTGCCTGCTGCTTGCCGGTCTACAATTTCTCTCGCGCACTTCAGAACTAAATAAGTTGCGGCCCACCGCCTTACAGTAAGAAGGGTAACAGGGAGAAGAAGATCCAAACACAGAAAAAAATGCAACGGGCGCCGACAAGACAATTTCTTCCATGTGGACCAAGTCTGAATGTCACATCCAACGCTCTGGGTTTTCGAAGCTCGAGTGACATCTCTGGGATCCAGAGCTCACACCATGTTGTCTTTGGCGAGTCCCTTTGCTTGGAAAGGCCCATATGCCGCATAACGTATCAGGGCCACAAGTCTTGTTGAGCCCGGAGCAATGAGGAAACCTTAAAGACTCTCCTCATCCCTCATGACATCATTCCCATGGGCAGTATCAGTCCCACATGAGAAGCTCATGACCCAAAACAAGCACGAAGTTGTAACTTGAATGCAACTTCTCAACGCCAATGCCCCTGAAACCACACGAGCTCCCAAAGCTACTGACATGCTGAGAATGGGGACAAGGGACTTGAAGCTGGAAGACAGCAGGCCCAATGTCATAGGGTATATATTGCGGGTATGTAGGGATAATGGAAAACACAATGGAAACTTCTATAACGGGTTCTATAGGGAGGTCCCACACATCATAGATTGATTGCTCAACCAAAGCTGCCCACACACAGGCAAAGGCTGAGGTCGCATCCCAATTCTCTGCAGCATCCACCTGAGAGTGGCTAAGACTGAGGGTGTACTTCTTCTAGAATGGTCGGAATGCTGACAAACATTCTTTTCTCTCACCCTACACCTCTAAATGGTGCAGTGCGGAAAAACTCTCTTCTTGGAACTGGCTCCAGAGAACTGGCCACGTCTTTGACAATCGCTCGTAAACCCCATTGTATCAGCTCACAACTTTTGGGCAACGGGGTGCGGCAAGAAAATACTCATTCCCGGAACAAGAGCTGAGACTTCAAAGGTTCAAGGTTCTACAAGAAACCCGCCAGACTAAAGGACGGTTTTACCTACTATGGGCCATCATGTCACCCTGTCAGCTAATTACCCGGATTTCTAGGACCCGGCGTCGAACTTGCACTGGCGTTTGCACAGAGGGCGTTCTTCTGAAGCAGGGCAACTGTGTTCAACCACAATTTTCCATGATGGATGACGAAGTCCTCACCAAGATTTATTGTCAGCGTGCATGGCAATTGCACAAGGACCTTACCCTCCATGGATCCCTACGCACTCTTTGTGCCCTGCATGCCCCTACCCCTACATCCCTGGAAGCCCACAACTTCTCGTAGTCAGCATACTACAGGGTCTTTCAGGATGCTTCCACCAACACTCGGATTTACAAACTAATTCAGCAACTGCCATAAGCAACATTTCCATGAACAAGGGTCCCCAATAGACTCCCACTTGTTGAAACTTGGGTCAGCGCGAGGCTTTTCGTCCCACGGTCTGGATGCCCCTGGTACCAAAACTCTTCGCAGATCCCTCAACCCGGCCCTTTAAAGGATGCTACTTGAGCTTGGCCAGTTTGGAATAGAATTTTGGGGCCCAGAATCCCGAAGCAGTGAGAAATACAGATGAGAGTTTGCTAACAGTACTGTCCCCCAAACCTGGTGGCCCATACAAAGCAAACAATCATGAGGCCTTTGAGGGGAAAAAATTACGAACAGGGGATGGCGGAGTGCTTAATTCAGGGTCAGATGGTCACCAGGATCATGTCGTTTCGCCCAAATCCTCCACATCCCAAAGAAAATGTCTTCAAATGTGAGCCTCAATATAGGTTGCACGCTCGTTGTCGCAATCATGCATTCAGGCGACTCTTGGAAAGTCTTGGACTCTCTCGGCATTCATGTCTAGGTAGCATTAATAAAATGCGTGACACTAGCGTTTTGTTGACAGTCCGGGAAAATCCCGGACAATCCAATTTGCTTTCTAACAAGTTCGGAGCCCGAATATATATAAACAAGTCCAAATCGCAATAAGAAAGGGGTGGCAATGCTAAAATTGTCCGGCCGGAAACGTCCTGACCTTAATAGATTCCCTTCTACTTGTCCTACTAGTATTGCGAGCTGCACTACCTGTTCCTACCCATGTCCCCGTCATTTATTATTGCGACCCCCTCCCTCGTCCGTAAGCCCAAATTGCAAAACAAGTTCTGGGGGGATTATTATTTCCACCTAAACATTACTTCAAGGTCGGACCTCCCTTTCAAGTTCCAAAAATTTATGAACGCCCTTGGCATGTAGCAGCCCCTTCAGCTGTCATCACGCTCTTCAGGCCCTCACATGGAAAACAAAGGGCACCTCAACACCTGTCCAGCCGGTGCTATGGCACCGTCCAACTCCGTCCTCGCAGGCGAGGAAGTTTGGGGATGTGGATTTGTGGGATTTTACGGCTCAGAGACCCTAAACCCCTAAACCCTAAACCCTAAACTCCTAAACCCTAAACCCCTAAACCCCTAAACTTGGCAGTTTATGAGGTGAAAGGCTGGAGAGTTACTGTATACAGTCCCCCTTAAGTAGATAGAATAGGGTATATGGGGATCTTTTTATAATCTACCCAAAGCCATATTCTATCTACTTAAGCGGGGCTATAAGCTTTAAGCATGTCTTATCGTCGAGGGAAGACATCCTGAACACCAAAGGTCCTCTAAATGCTGGAGACTACAAGCTAGCTCCGCATGTGCAGAGGACTTATGCTAGGCCTAGCCACCCAAACCACAGTAATAGTTCCTAATATAGAAGCCCTACTTTCTACCATATAAGTACTTCGGATCCGTACCCTAAACCCTATATGATCTCCTATAGATCCCCGTATAAGGCGTCTAGACTACTTAAGATCCTTTGGGAGAGGTAACTTGCACCAGCTGAGCTATAGTCTAAACTCCTTAAAGGGGGTGTGTATAGGGGAGTATTATAGAGATTATTAAGGGGGATATCTAAGGTTAAAACCATGAGCCCCTAGTATAAACCCCTAATCCTGGGATCCTTTTATACCTATTATATACCCTATATGTCCCCTTAAGGGTCCCTAGAAAGGCCTAAGGGCCCATATTAAGGGCCCATACTTCTAACCTTCGAGGATACTAGGAGTTTAGACTATGACTCAGCTATGTCGGGTCAGCTCCGCTAGGCTCGGGGTTACTTGGGGAGGTATGAGTTTTCCCTTTGTCAACAGGCTAGGAACGGCTAGGATAGAGAATATACTATAGTAGTTTCCATTTTCTTTTCCATCATCCCCTATAGAGCTGCTATATAACACCAATATACCAGGAAGGGACTATGATTGGAGGCTGAACTTAAGCGCCGTTTTGCGCATCCATTGGATTGCCAGTTGCCCTTATCCGAGGGTGGGTGGGTGTATGCGGCAACTGTGGGTCCACGCAGAGCGTCCGGGAACACTTCGGAGGCACCCAGCCTGCTGCGCCCTTGAATCAGCGTATCCTCACTTACATGCTTCTCCTGGGCGCAGTGGAAGTATTCCACGGTGTTCTGCATGTACCCTGAAGCCCAATCCTAAACCCCAAAAGCTGAACCCTAAATCCTGTACTGTGAACCCCAAACCGCCCGGGATGCCAGTCTGTCCTGGCGAAGCTGATACGATCTGCGATGCTGGATGCCAAAGCTTGTGCCCTCGCACAGCATGGGCTGCGAGAAGCTTTGGTGTACAGATTGTTTACGTAGAGAATCCTACTGCACTGTATCGTGCTACAGAATTACCAATATCGTTTTAACTTCAACTTGAAGCACCCTCAAACATTAGTTGTACAAAACATCTAAGGTACCACGAGGTTGGCAATCACCTTAGGGATCCTCCATACTGTAAGAACTGCAGGTTGGGTTGAATTCATGCTTTGCGACTTCAACACGGAAAGTTTGGTGTTGGCCTCCTTTTCCAAGTGAACATACGGAAAGGTAGTGAATCCGTAGACTGTCTCCCGTACATTTTCTTGCCACAAGCCTGGTCGAGCGCTGCCCACTGGGATTACCCAAGGAATGCACCAGGTCATCTAGGCCGCACATAGATGTGGAGCTTCGCTTGGGAACGCAGAAGCACAGAAACAAAGCATCAAATCCAGCATCCCAGGACTGCAGACGACAGCGAGAGAAATTGGTGCTAGTCCACACCCTTGCCCCAAATAAGCATGACTAACGGCCGTCAATGTACCTGTATTCAATCCATGCGAACTTCATGAGTCCATCTGATCCAGAATGGCCAGGCACAGAAACCGTACTTTAGCGCATTTCAGAGTCTCAATGCCATACGCCTCCCCATAGCCAGCACGTACAGGGCAAGACCAAATAGTCGTCGTACCAAAAAATCCAAAGGTCGGACATTCAACCGTAAACCACCCCTTCCGAAGCAAACATTCTGGGTTGCTGTTAAGGAACTTAAATTAAGTTACCATAATGGGTATATATAGTAAATAATAGGGTTTCCCCAATATAGTAACATAATTTAAGTTCCTTAACAGCAACCCAGCCTCAGAAGCAAACATTCCTGGCCTCTCTGCCGTCAAAGCCAGCTCTTGCAGCAGAACAGAGCTTTTCCGCGAGGTCTCAACGAGGTTTGGACCAGGGCGTCTACAATTTAGGAATTGGGGGTTTTGATTTTGGCTTATTTAGAGGATTAAGCTTCCAGATTTGGGGCGTGGGATGCACGGCCGTTGTTTTGGGGTTCGCGTTAAAACTAAATCCTGCGCCCGAATAGGGTATATCTACAAATTGTTAAATTAGCGAGCGCTCGAGAACGCTTCGGGCTACCCGCGGTTTCAACTACATGTCGTTTAGGAGTTAGGGATATGGCCCCTTGATTTAGTACGCAAATTACCGAAGGCTTGGTTTTGGGGATTACAGGTAGGGCCTATAGCCTTCACCCCCTGAGCATGCCTTTGCCGTCATGCCGTGAACAAGGCATGTACAAGCAAACAGTTGAATGACTAGGCTACAAAAGCACAATGAAGGCATGCTATGAAACGTATGGATAGCATTTACACCGCCCCTATGATTGCATGGAAACGTAAGCGGCTTTCGCTGGAAGACATCTTGCACCACCCCAAGTATGCTAGAAATAAGGAAGTAAATCATTTCAGGCAGTCTGGGTTGTGCAATATTTCCTGCACTAGCAGAAGGTCAGGACAAGGCCTCCGGTGCATCGCCTGTGTTGGAACCCGTACCTGGCAGGGGGCGTAGCTTGTAAATGCCTACCTCTGTATATGTATATCTATTTATTTACATGTGCTAGAGATAGAGAGAGGGAAAGAAAGAGAGAGAGAGAGAGAGAGAGAGAGAAGAGAGAGAGAGAGAGAGAGAGAGAAAAGGGGGAGAGAG
>CAJNIZ010003467.1:7887-21641 GCA_905231905.1 Symbiodinium pilosum | reverse complement strand
CCCCCCCCCCCCCGCACCTCCCGACACACCTCCTCCACAAATTCCTGGAATTGAGGATTCTGGGGAGGAGTATTTGTCATGTGGGGGGGTGTCGCAGGAAGCGATGGTATAGCTCGGGATCTTCCGCATACTTGAAAGCTTCCCTAAGTTAGGCAGCAAAGAAACTTTTGGTGAGCATAATGAGAGTACATCGGCCCCTATTTAGAAACCCACGAAGTGAAGGGCTTGGGCTCTCGGGTGAATTTTGTGGCATTCCCTATCCAAACCGGGAATAATATATAATATGGATTGTTTTCCCAACTCCACATTCCCCCTAAACCCTAAACCCTCATCATACTGCAGCCTCGAACCAACCTTCCTAATCTAAGAGAAGACAACGGCTCCAATTCAGCAAGGCCTGAGCCACAAACCCACATCTTGCATACAGGGTTTAGGGGTTATATAGGNNGGGCTATATAGGGGCTATATTGGGATAATAGAAAAGAAAATGGAAACTACTATAATGGGCTTATGTAGGGTTTAGGGCTCAAGGGTCTAGGGTTTAGGTTGGGTACTGCCCCCACCCAGTAACAGTCTATATTAGGGGTCCTATTAAGGGCTATATATAACTATATTACATCTATTATCCAACTGTTACTGAGGGGGGGCAGTACCCAACCCATACCCTGAATCCTTAAACCTTAGCCTCAGGGTTTACGGTGCCTATGAACCCTGAAACCAGGACTCTCGAATCCAGGGCCAGCCCACGTGCAAACGCAGCCGTTCAGAACTTCACGATCGCAGGGAATTGCCTTCTCGCCTTTGCAGTGTCCTTCCTGAAGTTTGCTTAGTGGTTCACACTAGGAAATAGGGGAATATATCCTGCAGAGATTTCTTCCCGTACTCCCTACTAAGAAGCAGTAAGTATAAAGGTTAATAATTAAGGTTTAAAACCCAGATGCGGGTTGCTCAAAAAAAGGCGGGGCCCTTTGCGGCCAGGGATACATGTGGATTACGAAGGGATTCTGCGGACACCGTTCAGGATGCTCTAGAGAAGTAATGAGAGAATCTCCCGATCTCTGATGTAATGAGTAGGTGATTTTGTGACGCAGTAAGTCCACCTACTGTCCCCAACAACCCCTACTATTAACACCATAACCCCTGCTACTAAGAAGACTAAGTCAAGCGATCCTCCAAAGCAACCAAAACCCTAAGCCCTAAACTCGAAATAAGCCCTAAACCCCTAACCCTAAACCCAAAGTTTGTGGATCTTCGGATCCCCAGATGCTGAGCAGCATGCGCACTCCGCCTTGTTCCAACAGAATTCCCTTCGCAGGGTGGCATTGAGATTTACTACTCAAGCGGTAGTTGGGGCTTGAGAATGGAAAAGAAGAGGAGAACAACTACCTTATTGGGGATTATGCGAGCTATGACCTAAACTCCTAGTATCCCCTTAATAAATAAGCCCTACAATACTCCCCTCAAAAATTTCCAAAATGACCCGCTTTAAGGAGTTTAGACTATGGCTCATGTAGGGGCTACTGTTGCGCGATTGGGGTCTAGGGTTTAAGTTTCTGCGGCTAGGAAGTAATTTGGGAGCAGCATGTGGACCATTGGAGAGATTGAACAGTTTGCTTCAGCGTGGCTTCGGCTTCCCTAGCAACTTCACTGTTGGTACTATACATCCTGCATGACCTTAGTCTACTCTGGTACTATTACTATTATTCTCAAGGTATTTGGTACTCGAGAGTGTCATTATTCGCAGGATCTAGAGTACTAAGCGTCATGCGGCATCTTTAGTATCCACCGTAGTGCCAAGATCTAAGATCCCCTGGCACTACGCGGAGGTTCATGGGTACTCTTGGATGGGTGTACGAAGGCAAGCGATCTTGGTTCTAGCTGCTTATGACATTACTGAGGTTACGTCTCACCCTGCTAACGAAGCCCATGGACATCTATGTACGTGATGAGGTATGCTTTGCGAGTGCACAGATGCAACAGAGCTGGTTTCGAGAGGCAATGCGCCGCAATGTGTTCAGTAAACGGGTATAATGCACCACGGGAAGCCCCGAACCCCTGGATCCTAAACCTGAAGCCTTACACTTTTATCCGAGCGTATGGGGGTTGATCTAAAGATTCTTTGGTGAAACTATTTTCCAATCTGGCCATTCAGGGATCAGGAATTTTGATCAAGCCCTACATATACTATAGTCCATGGCAACCGGTCGCCCTAGGACTTGCCAACCTCCCCCAGCAGTCTGAGACACACTTTCCCCACTCTACTCCACGAGTCTCTGTTTAAACAGCTTATGGGTAACTGGTCTGCTGAGTGCGGCACCCGCAGTCCTAATTCTGGAGCTCAACCCACAGTGGCGAATGCTACTGCAAAATCCCTTCTCTGGGGCAAGGGTAGCAACTAAAGGTCTGGCGACACCCCCTGGAGTTCAAGGTGCAGGGCTTCTATGGAGGCTACAGCCCGCTCCCTGAACCCTAAACCCTTAAACCCTAAACCCCTAAATCGCAGTTCTTCGATCCCACCCCTGCCTGAACCTTTCTTCTGCGGAGGCAGCTGCAAGCCAGTGCCGTCGGAGCATCTCATTCACTACCAGGGTATGGATGAGCATGTAGGCAACCTACAGGACGGCTTCCTGAACCTCTAGTCCCCCCTAAGGGGGGTTATATGGGTTATATTGGGATTATATAGGGATAATGAAAAAGAAAATGGAAACTACGATTTCGGGTTTAGGGTTTAGGGTCCCCCTTAAGTAGATAGAATGTGGCTTTGGGGATATTATAATCAGAGCCCCATGGACCCCATATTCTATCTACTTAAGGGGGACTATAGACTTTCAGCCCGATACTAATCCGGACTACTGGCACTAGAACTCTAGGTTCGAACCGTAGCTGTAGCTTAGAATTTCATGACAAGTTGAAACGTGGAGGCATGGTAATTTGCCATTTGGGCTAGAAGCTTGCCAACTGATAAAGTTCTCAGCCTACTTCTCCTTCATAGCTTCAACTAGCCCATAGACCTCCAAGTCTAGCCTAAGACCTCTAGGCTCTTGTGTAGGGTCGGAAGCCAACAACCCTTGAAGATGTAAGGTCAAGAGCTATGGCTTTACCCTAACTACCAGGATACTAGATGAGGGTACCCATTTAGGACCCCAGCTGGGACCAGATTACATGGTATTTAAGTAGTTGGACGCTGAGGGTTTAGGGGCGAATTTGAATCCAGATGTCGAGATTCAGCTTCCTGCGGACCCATGTCAGCATGGAAGGAGGGGTTTAGGGATTACAGCGTAGAGTTGATGAACGGTAGAAGTACGGTCCCTTCTTGGGGTCCCTTACAGGTGAGTTTGCTCTGGAAGGTTGTGAGTTTTTTTTCGGAGGTTTAGAGGGAACTTCAAGGGCCCCTGGACCATTCTGAAAGGATTTTGTGCTTGCCTTGACCTTGCTTATGTGTTTAGGGTTTAGCGCGTAGGGCTTACGGGTAAAGGTTTCAGGTAACAGTAGGGCTTAGAGGCATATGGCTACTTGGAGGTTCATGTATTATTCAGCTCGGAGGTTGGATTACTGTTGTTGAGCAACTAGCTCGTTGACCCCTACTTCGAACTGCACATGGGGGTTTCCCAAAATTAGGGGTACTCTTGTGGGGGTCCCAATAATAAGGACTACAATATTTATTTGGGGATCTATATTGGGGTCCCCCTATTTTTGGAAAACAACCATAACTCCCAACCCCAACCCGTAAGCCAAGCCTTTTAGATCCCGAACCCCCCCCCTTATTTTGGGAAACTACCACATGCACCTCCAAAGTAGCATCCCTTTACAGATGCAGCATCCCAGCACATCTCTTGAGGTTCCCTTTGCCCTGCCACCAGTTTAGGGTTTAGTGTTTAGGGTTTTAGGGTTTAAGGCCTTGGGAAATGTAACCCTGAACTCTATCCCCTAAATTCCAATACAGGCTCTGTCCGAACAGGGATGACACATATAACGACAGGTTTTAGGATTTAGGAGACAGACACTCCCTTAGGTTTAGGGTTTAGGGTTTACTCAACTAAGAAACAGTGAGTCGCAAAATGCCTGTACAAGCTGCTCTGATCCCCAAATCCCAAGCCTTGGACTCTCCTTGGAAACTACTTTAGCATATTGGGGCAATGCAAAAGAAAATGGAAACCACTATAGTATATTGAGTAATATTGGGAATGATGGAAAAGAAAATGGAAACTAGTATAGTATATTGGGGTAATATTGGGATAATGGAAAAGACAATGGAAACTACTATATTATATTGGGCTTATAAAGGGGAAATTGAAAAGAAAATGGAAACTACTATAGTATATTGGCATTATATAGGGAATGATGGAAAAGAAAATGGAAACTACTGTAGCATATTGGGGTAATTTGAATGTGGCCCCTAAACCCCAAACCCTGAAACCTTACAACCCTAGACCTTCAAGCCTAAATCCTAAACCCCAAGCCATAAAGCCCCCTCATGTGGAACCTTAGCACCCAAGAGCTTCGCTCCGGGCGACTTACTGACTCACAAAGTCAGGGTAATTTAGAATAATTTCAATTCCCAATTTAATGCCATTTTGTTAATATTCCCTAAATAAACCACCATTCAGGGTGAGGTCGGGTGAGGTCGCTTTAAATTGCCCAGCAAAGTTTACGCGGGTCAGTCTGAAACTCAAAACCGCATTGCTACTTGAGGTTCATAGGGACCTGGTAAGTAGGTCAAGAATGAGGATCACTAGGGTTATTAGGGTTTAGGGTTTAGGATTTAGGGTCTAGGGCTTGTAACACTTATAAGGGCAGATGCTAAGTCCCCCATGACCTTCCAAATATTCTCAAGTGTGGATTTAGGGTTTAGGGTTCAGGGTTGGATGTCTGAAAAATCATGGGTCTTCTTCATCATGAAGGCGTAGCATTGCGGGTAGGTATGCCATGGATCTAGGATCCCAAGAGCCTGGAACGAGTAAAACAACAACCATCAAGCCCAACAATCCACCTAAATTCCAAGCCCAATCACCAACTACTGTTGATAACGCCGTGCATGACCCCAGTATACAAAAGTCCCATCACTAGCCACTAGCAAAATCTAAGCTAGCTATAGTCATACAGGCTTTGAATGTCAACCGTATAAACCCCATGCTTCCAGCTTCCATTTCATTTTTGATGTTTCTGTTAGATGTTCCAGCATTGGGGTAATATCCTAAAGCCCTATACAATCCCTGTTAAACCCTTATGCGCCTGTATCCAGAAAAGAACACCGGCGGAGGGCAGGCATATGCTGTAGAGCAAGACGAACGCACCTCTGCTCCCCGAAGTGTCCACATAGAAGATACACCCTAAACCCTAAACCCTAAACCATTGTTTCGGTGGAGGAATGAAGAGGTCCATCGGCTTTTGTGATGGTAGTTGCAGGTCAAATATGTTCAGAGGTGCATAGGTGGTTGTCAAAATGATGGTCCCGTTTAGGATCCCTATTATAATACGGCACCTAATATTTAGGGTACCCAAAAAAGGGACCATAATTTTGACAACCACCCATAGTTTGTAGGTATTTAGACCTTCAGTGTTCTCTCCTCAGATCCCCTGTGTTCGCTCCTTAGCATCCTCTGACTGACAAAGCATGATGGGGCTCAAATCCTTACTAAGCCTTGTAAACTTCAAAGTGTGGTGCTGGCGTCCCTTTTAGATGGAGTAGTACCGCTGCCTGTACGAAAGGTTAGCCATAAGGGGCCGCGCTGTTCCTGCAAAGGCTTGTGCGTACCTGAGCGTGATCCGGTCCTGGATTTGAGGCCTACAAGGGCCGCCGCTTGTGGCAGCGGCCCCTACAACCCTAAACCATACTAGGTGAGAGTGATCTTCTACTGTTTGTTGGGTTTTTAACTGTTGGGCTGGGTGCTTTTTTATATGAGGAAGCGCCACAAGCACTCAGGATCATTCGCCCAGACAAGAACATTCTTCAGGTTCCTTATTACCTTGGTATCAATCACAAGGGATCGTATGGGGACCTTTGTAAGTAACTTGTGCTCACTCCCCCACTCCTCCTAAAGCACCAGCAAGGCAAAGATCTACGATCCTGAACAGGTTGCCTGGTGGCAACTCGGAATAGAGCTTACATGGGTCCCAGGAAATCTCTAAATATTTGCCCAGGGTTCAAGTGGACCGATGAACACATTAGTTCCCAGCCCCCAGTCCTGTACCATACACTGTGATGAAAGAACCCATCCACCCTCCACAACTTCCTCATTGACTTAATTCTGCACACAGGGCCTGAACATGAACCGGGTTTCAGCAGCGAGTTATATTGCCACAAATCCTAAACATTAGACCCCTTGAATGGTCGGCGGAAGAAATCTCGCACCACCCACGCCCCCTAAACCACCGGCAGCCCTGTTGTCCCTTCACGATCTAGAAAGTAGATCTCCCTTCAAGAGTTCCTAGACACCATCCATTCATAGCATAGGACACCATCTTCGAGGTTACATTTTCTTGATCCTCCCAGCGCTCTAGCAGATATGGGGGGGTTCTGAAGATGCTGGGTCCTTTACAGGCTCTCTGCAAGAGATCCGTTTCCACGAGATATGATTGAGCGCCTGAGGTTTCGAGATGTTCCTCTAGGGCCCTAAAAGATGACGCCCTCTACCCTAAAATCTATGAGATAGGAATTTCTCAACATGGCCCCTATACGATTCGTAGTAAGGACCCCCCAGCCCCGTTATAATCTCAATATATCCCTTGGGCCCCTGGGACACTTTCTTGAGAAACTGCTAGATGTTCTGGCTGAGAATCCTGTCACCATTAGGAGCGACAGAGGGGCCAACTCGACAGGGTAGATCCGAACCTGAGGGCTGTGGTTTAGGGGTTTTGGTTTGGGGTTCAGGGGGTTTAGGGAATCAGGGATTTGGGGTTTGGGGCTTAGGGTCTAGGACCCTAGGATGAATTTGTAACCCTAATTACCCGCAGCTACTGGCCCTTAGAGGTACAACTATTAAACCGTGGGTACTTGGGATTGCAGGTCAGGTTTCGCGTTTCGGGCGTTTAGCATTGAAGGCTCAGTGCTTCAGGCTTCCCAGACCACCTTGAGGATCTAGAAAGTAGAAACTCCCAGTGCTCTAGTTTCGGCTTGTGGTTTAGGGTCTAGGGTTTAGCACTGAACTTTCAGCAAGAGCTGCAGGCTTTGGCACGCTTGGCTCAGGGGGCGAGGCTGCGCATTTCGAAGGGGAGGAATACTACAAGCACTGAGTTACCTACGGCCTAGGCCCACATCTCCTTGCACTCTTGCAAGGCCAAATCCAAGTCAATCAGAATCAGTCGCCTGCCGGCCTTCCTAATGTAGAGCTCAAAGAAATCCTCCATTGGCGCTGGCATAAAATACGCACGAGTTTTGCTTCAAGAGTAGGCAATTCTGAGATTCCGCCCGCACAAGTCGCAGAAACATAGCGGAAGGTCGACAACTTGACTCTAACTTTCCAATGCCAGTTGTCCGGAGCATCTTGGAGGGTGCTCCGCGCACACAACATCCAAAAAAAGGGATCTTGCTGTGGCCTTCCACGGTATCTACCCTAAACCCTACACCATGAATATTCACGCTGCAGGGAAGCAAGAGCATTGAAGTGCGGATGCATTAATCTGAGACAGTCTGCTGACCTGCCCTCTGTCTATGCCTAGAGGGTGCCGGGTAAGTATGAACCGGGCACTTGGGATTTACAAGTAGGTAATAACATCTACTTCATGGGCTTGAGCACTTGTACCCTTATGGTTGGGTGAAATAGCTACAAGTCGAATAGGATCAGCGATATGCTTGCGTGCAGTATGCTATGCTTCTGTTGAGCTGGAGCACAACATAATTCTTATAGAGCTATTTCCCCAAATAGGGGGACCCCAATATAGACCCCAAAATACTATAGTCCTTGTTCTAGAGACCCCCCAAAAGGTACCCACAATTTTGGGAAACCCTTGAATAGCTATTCAGGCTTACACATAAGAGCAAACCAGACCCTGACCATGACCTGGAAGGTTTTAGGGTCTAGAGTTAAACTACAGCACAGCTAGTCCCACAGTCCCCCTTCAGTAGATAGAATATGAGGTTTATGGGGATCTTATTATAGTATACCCAAACCCATATTCTATCTGCTTAAGGGGGACTATACATGCTAAGCCTTGGGATACAAGTCTGAAGGGATTTGCAGAGCAAATCATCCAGAATAACTCTGACAATTCAGTCTATCTGGAGGTTTCTCGACAAGGGCGCCCTTAGCTACCCTGGGAATAAATAGGGCCAATATAAGGATTAGAAAAGGGTTCTGTCATTGAAAATCCCGATGATGCATTCTGTAGAGGGTACTTTCAACCTGCAATCCTCAGTGTTTGTCTGCCGCGGCGCAGCAGGGATCTGCTGACTCTCTCCTTAGTTTACGCTCGGTCTGGGTTTAAGGCTTCCTTTTGTTGGTTGCAAGTTTGTCTCATCCCAACACATCTTCAAGGTTGGCCCCAGAGCCTGAACCCTAAGCCATAAACCACGTGTCCCAAGCCCTGTGCTTACTAAACCAGGCCGTCATGAGGTCAGCTAATAGGCTAGAGCCTTTGAGCTATAGTCCTAAACTCCTAGTATCGCCCTTGATAACCCATGCAATGTCGTATTCCCTATAACTAAACCCAATCTCCATTTCATGTTTGATGTTCTTTTCCAGTGATACTCCATTATCGGGGCACTATCCCTAACCTTGAACCTCAAGCCTAAATCCCAAACCCTAAATCCCGAAACCCCCGAAGTCCGAACCTATACCCTAGCTTGGCAGCCTGGCGCTACAGCAGTGTTGTCTCTGAGTTTATGATGGCTTCTGGTTTGTTGTTTGGAGTGTCCATCATAGTCAACACTCCTTGCGTAGCCCCATGGTACCTACCAGTACCGCACCTCGCACAGCCCCACTCAGAATGAGTCGATTGTAGAAAGCTCCTTGCTTCAAACCCCGCGAATCACTACGTACCTAAGCTCTCTATGCCTTGTCCACTGCATTCCTATAACTTAGGCGGACCCCCCACCCTGTGGTAGTGGTAAACTAGAAATATGAGAGGACTATGATCTAGGACCATTGCTGGAGGCGGAAAACCCAGTGCAATCCCAATATGCCCAATACATACATATATATATATATGTATCTCTCTCTCTCTCTGGCTCTTCTTCTCGCTCTACCCTCCCCAAAGGAGAGGGCTGAGGCAACGCCCCAAGCAGGCAGGTTGGCGGACTCGAAACTGGCACCAGGATCCGGTTGCTGAACATGTCAGGCCACGCAGACTGTAGTACTACGATAAATGGCGACAGCCCCTCTCTCTTTCTCGCTCTCTCTCTCTCGCTCTCTCTCTCTCGCTCTCTCGCTCTCTCTCTCTCTCTCTCTCTCTCTCTCTCTCCTCATATTCCCGTCACATAGCGCCCCCTGTCTGCCCCTCACCCTAGGAAACCCTGGACATCACCATTATATACTGGGTGGGGGGTCCAGCTAACCTCTAACCTATAAAACCATCCCCACCGTGCATAACAGCAGTCCCTGAATCCTTTTCACGCTCTATTTACGCAAAACAGCCCAATGAAAGGAAGATTCTGTGACTTGCGATGAAGGCAGCCAATTCGAAAACACACCACCTTTGGCACAGGCTGGGAAAGACTAGGGTGCCAGGGTTCAGATTTATATGGGTTTCCACAATTTAGGCATCCCGTTTCGGATGGTTCCGGTTATAAGGGTTATGAGAAATAATTTCCAGGTACATATTGGCCCCCAGATTTGTGGAGACCCCATGTATTGCTTCGGATTTGAAGGTTTTGAGCTTCGGGTTTCGATGCAAGGCTGACATAAGGATTAGGGTCGAAAGCGTCATTCTGCACTTGCGTTCAGGCAACGGCACACCGGAATTTCAATGGTCTCCCTGCATCCTGATTCCCAAGCCCTATAAGCCCTAAGCCCTGATCCCCAAACCCTCGGCCAGACAAGCCACAGTCGGGACAGGTAGGTCCTGTCCCAGATAACGATCCTGAGCTTCTGGGCCATGACACTTCCGCCATGTTACAGTAGCAGTTCTTTTGAATCACAAAGGATTGGCAAGATCAAGGCAAAACCAACAACCCTGGTTGAACCTTGAAGAGTCACCTACTAGCCGTGGTCAGAGAATGAAGGAAATTGATTGAGGGACATTCTAGGGATTACGCTTGGATCCATTCCTCCGCGCCTTGCTGCCTACCAGTAAATTCAAGCCAAGTCTGTCAATAGACACCAGAAAGCACGAAACATAATACTAAGTCCACATGCACACGCCAGGATCCTTGCTGAAAGCCTCAATAGATCATGGGCGCTTTTCATGACGTCTGCTTCCTCCAAAAGAAAGGCTGGAAATCCAATCGAAAGATCAGCTGGATACATGCGATGCAGATTCGACCGGAAATCTTCAAATCCTCAGAGATAAAGAGCCCGTAAATCAAGTGATGACTGCCAGCAGAAGCACATAATAGGTCCAGATGTAAACTCTAAGCCCTAAATCCTAAACCCTAAACCCTACAAGACTGAAACCCCAAAACTTGGCTTCCCTCAACAATGTTTCAAAGCCCTCGGCCCCGAAAGCTCCCGAGAATCCTTCCACAAAGGTCTTTAGAAGGACAGGACTACCACGTCGCGCGCATTTAAATAGTTGTTGTTGGGTGATTGCAGCAAGTAAGATGATGCTCCTCTTCTAAATTACTATAATAATAAAAGGATGGTATAATGTTCTGTATATCAGGGGCTGTAGACTCTAGTATCCCTGTTACAAATGCTACTCATGTGGGTTACCCGGTCTTACCTGTTGACCAGCGGATCCTTTCGTTTCATTTCTTTTCTTTGGCCCCATCGTCAGGGCTGGGAACGAGTTGCGAAGGAGAACTTTTGGGCTATTGGCAGAATAAAACCCCGAGGCCTATCCACACCCTAATGCTGTGCTGGCGCATGTCAATACATCTGTCTTGAAAGAGACCACGCAAAGGAGCCAGAATTCCGCCCCCCCCTCCCAAATCTGCATTTTCGAAAAGAAGCCAGAGTCCCCTACATGCATCCAAAATGCACAGTGTGCTTACTTTCTATGGGAACTCCCGGACTGGACCTCCACTTTTGCGGAGCCCTCGACCCTAAACCCTAAATCCAGAACCACGGCTCAGCTGTTGAGACATCTTCAGGAAGGCTGACAAATTTAGCACGCCCTCAGCCTCCAGGAGGTATGGTTTTTTTTGCCAAAGTTCCGGATTCAAGATTCTGGAGGAACTTCGTTGAACAGCTCTGCGAGCTTTCCCAAACTCATGTTCTGTTCCCCAAAAGGTGGAAACTGCACTACCGACCTATGCAAATTATGGGGACGCCTGTTGTACCCTTTTGAGACCATGCCTCTGGTAGGGAAGACTTTGAGAAATTCCCATATGACTTCAGATTCGGTTGCCAAGCTCCACAGGTCAGTTGAGCTACAAACAATATTTCATGTAGAAGTAGTGGACGTGGGTCTGAAATTCGAAACGTGATAGGGACTGTACGAAACTACCACAGGCACTCCTATGTCCACAGTTAAGGGCCACCTGGTAAGGTTGAGAATGACTCGTAGCTCATCTGCCTCCACACCCTAAACCCTGAACTATTGTTTGCTGAATCTCAAAACCTGGCTATTGACTGAGTCTGGTACTGGTTCAAACCCTAAGCCCTAGACCATGAAACCCTAAACCTCGTTCAAACAGTTTAGGGAGGACTTGCATTTTGAGAGTCGCTCACGCCTCACCTTTTCAAGTAATGATCGTGAACAAGTGAGGATGTATAGTACGCAGGTGTCCATTCAGAAGCGGGGCATAATCAAGGGTACCGCAAGAGAGCCCCAGAAGAAAGAAAAAGGGAGAATTAACTAGAAAAATGATCAAATATGCAATGTGTGCTAGGTTCATATACCGGTTTGCAGGGATAAGTACCTGTCTCAGCAAACCATTCCATTCCCCACATACCCTCCTACTGTGCTCGCTCTAAGAGCCCTACAAAGTCCACAGCGGCTCCACAAAGCCCGAAACGCTGAACCCTAAACCCTAACCATAAACCCTATGATTGAACCCTAACCCTAAACTCTAAACCCTAACCCATGCTGAAGGCCTTCAACTCTTTATCCTCCTGATGGATGCAGGCCCTGTCCAGAAATATGCGATCTCCGCAAGGCCAGAGGAGCAGCGTTACAAGCCCGGCTACCAAGCCTGGTACATGGAGATTTTGCAGAGTTTAGGGTTTAGGGTTTAGGGCTTAGGGTTTAGGGTTTAGAGCTTAGGGCTTAGGGCTTCGGATTTAGGATTTGGTCCGACATAGCAGAAAGTCAATAATGGATGTTACAGCACTTTGTGGTGCAAGATTTGAACAATACACAGTTGTTCAGGAAGAGTTTCCCGTGGGTTACTTATCAGGTAGAAGGCCAATGCCCAATGTAGACCTTATATGGATGTAGCCCCATTAGTGGAACCATATATGAACAATATGTAGCTGCCTGCTGGTAGCTGCCCACCTGGAGCTTGTGTCGTCTTGACTTGTAGGAAATGCCGTTGACACATGACACGAAAAGCCCCGAACCCTGGGAAGTCTGCCAGCTTCATGTGACAGGGTCATGTAAGATTTATATCGGCAGTAAAGACCGTTTAGGCTTTTTCTCTTCCCCCAGCCCTAAACCCCGAACCCGTAGAATCAAACTGGAGGTCGGAGTCGTAGCTGCTAGTCAATCAGCATACTTAGCAACCCTATACCCTAAGCCCTACACCCCGGTGATGTAGGCACTCAGTCCCCAGGTAGCACTTCAAGAACCCAGGCTTTAAACTCTACATCATCTATACCATAGAACCTAAAACCCCCAAAAGCCGAAATCCTAAAGCCACAAAACTCTCCAACCCAAACTTGCAAGGGTACTTTTACCCTGGACCTCAGGCCTGTAACCACGGGATGAGGGACCTTTCCGAAAAAAGAGAATATGACTGCACGAGTTCATGTCACAACCGTGCCCATGTAGCTACCTTTGATGGAGGAAATACTGTATGACTCCGTACACCTGAACCTAGGAATGCCGGATTGGCAGTATACTGGGAATCATGCAGGATTCTGTCCATCACCGTTGGACTTACAATATGTGTTGCGAAGCTAGCATTCCCAAAGGCCTCCATAAATTTCTTCTTAAGACCCCTAAACCCTTAAACAGCCTTGACCACTATGCCCTGAACGCCGAAGCCTTAAATCCGACACTTCCAAACTCGGTAGCCTCATAATCTAAGTCACCAAACCGACTTCATGTGACCCGGGGGACCCGCACCCCCTACAAATTCAGCTGCGGGTGTCTATGTTCTATGTGTTTCCTTTTTTTTGGGGGGGGGGCGGGGTTGAGAGTGTAAAGGGATGATTGGGATCTCTACGTAGATTTGTACGGGGAATATATTGAGAAACACCAAGGTGTCTAGCCTAAGACTGGATAATGTACACGGTTTAAGGTTGAGGGGTCTTGGGCTGAGTATGAGTGAGGTTTGCATTTAGAATGGCCATAGGAGCTACAAGGACTGTTAGGGAAGAATTTTGGTACCAGTATCCCCTACAGGTGGAACGGACCCCTGTGTCTAAACCCTTTATTAATCCCGGGCCGCAGGCCCTAAGCCCTAACCAACCCCTAAACCATCAATTCCTAAACCTCCCCCTAAACCCTTAACCCTAACGCTCTCCGCCTGAGGTTCTCCGGAGCAAAATGGG
>CAJNIZ010003466.1:0-23536 GCA_905231905.1 Symbiodinium pilosum | reverse complement strand
CCAGAGCACTCATGCCCAAACCATAATAATGTTCCTGTCCCTAGAGCATACGATGACCAGAGCATCCATGCCCAAACCATTATTTCTGTTCCTGTTCCAAGAGCATACCATGACCAGAGCATCCATGCCCAAACCATTATTTCTGTTCCTGTTCCAAGAGCATACGATGACCAGAGCATCCATGCCCACACCAAAATAACGTTCCTGTTCCAAGAGCATGCGATGATCAGAGCATCCATGCCCAAACCAGAATTCCGTTCGTGGTCCTGAGCTTGACATTTCACGTATCAAGCAAAGTTTGCAAAATCAGCCCTTCTGGATGGGCAATTTTGCCACAGTGCCCGCACCGTTTTCTGAAAAAAGCCCGCCCGTCTCGGAATTTTTGGCCGCTTCAGACTCTGCGCGAAGCTTTCACATGTGCGCGAAACCCAGGTTTTAAGCATTTTGCTAGTTCCTGCAGCAAGATACTGTGAAACAAACGCAGGGCCTACGAGCCCGCGCGTTACGATTTTTTTTGCCATATGCGTTCAGGGACTGTTAGGATTCCTCCCGGCCTTTACTTGCTTGCTTCTCTGTTCTCCCCCGTGATCCCCAGAAGGCCAAAAACATTATTCGGACGATTTGAAAATGATCTGGGCATGTTCTGGCTTTACAAGGATGATTCCGCATGTTTCTGCGTGTGTTGCCAGTCTTGCTACTGTTCCTAATCTTTTCTGCACCCTAGCTTCAAGTGTAGATAGAATCTCTGCTGCCGCATCTTGATGCTGCTATCACACTCTACACAAAAACTCCCCAACATCTTAAACTCTAAGCCACAAACTCCCTAACTCCCAAAACTCAAACCTGAAACCCTCTTCCCTAACCACCAACCGCTCAACCCCACACCCACAACTCCAAACCCGAATCCTTAAAACCGAAACCTTCAACCTAAAAACCTCAACCTTGAACCCTAAGCCCTCAACCCTAAACCCTAATCCCTAAACCCTAAAGGCCCTAAACCCCAATCCCTAAACCGCAACCCAGGAGCGCCGCGCGAATTACTGCGCTTCGGGCTAGAGGCATCCCGCAGGGCAGATGCCCTGTTCTTGGGGCTCCTCAGAGTATGTTCTAGTCTTTGGGGTTTAGGGTTTAGGGTCTAGGGTTTAGGGTTTAGGGTTTTAGGGTTTAAGGGTTTAGGGTTTTAGGGTTTAAGGTTTTAGAGTTTTTAGGGTTTTAGGGTTTAGGGTTGAGGGTTTTAGGGCTTAGGGTTTTTTAGTCTTTAGGGCTTAGGGTGTATAGCGTATATTCTGTAATGTAGGGTATACTACAAACAATATGATCTGTTATGATAATGTGGTATGATTAGTAGATGCTGTGCTATGTAGGGTGTACTATAGAGAATATAATTTGTCATGATAATCTCATATGTTCTGGCATATGCTTACATATTATGGCATATTATCGTATCGAATCATAGATTAATCGGAATGTTCGGTACAAGGGCAGGGTGGGGGCATCAGCAAGGGATGACTAGTTCCACATTGGGATACTGCAAAAACTTGTGAAGTAATGATATTCCTGATTAAAGTTTAACGCAGTGAAAATTGAACCCCAAATTCAACTTTAATCCTCACCATGATAATGTCCTGGTCTCATAAACCTGGCCCTAGAGGGAAGTTCCCAAGATTAAGGATACTTTGCCAGTCCGCCACGCATAATTCTGGGCCACCACGTATTGATTCTCTAAGGCACCGACACCTTTCTTGTTTCACCAGACGTAAGGCCCATACCATAAGCCCTAAACAACAAGTCCCACCCTATATATACCCATAATATAACACCAATATATACACCCTATTATATTATAGTAGTTTCCATCTTTTTTCCATTATCCCAGTTATCCCTATATAAACCATAAACCCTAAAGCTCAACTCCAAACCCAAGAGGCGCATCTCAATCCCTGAGCCCTGAACCCTAGATACTAAACTCCAAAAGCGAGGCCCCCCTAAACCTTAACACCGAAAAGCCTGATGCTGCGAACAGAAACGGTGTCGAAAAACTGCAGCCCAGGAGAATTCGAGGGTCAAGGGGGGCTGAGTTAGTGGGTGAATAACGGGATACTTGCTAAGTTGCCCTGACCCTCCAAGTATTCTTGAGAAGGAGTCCTTCTCGGAGGGTCTTGTTTGCTTGGCGCTCTGAACCGGATCTCCCTTACTGTAAGTCTAAGAGCGTCCACCAAAGTCTTAAAAACACCTTTCGTTCAGAGTTCAAGTTTAGGGTTTAGGATTTAGGGTTCAGGCTTAGGGTCTAGGTTTTGCATGTGATGTTTGTTTCAGAGGCCTAGCCGGTGCTCCAAGTACAAAGCAGATAGATGATGCTGATCACGGCAGTCGTGGCAAAAAAATGGCAAGCGCCACAAGTAATAACAGCCATCACAACTGTGATGATGATGATGATGGTGATGTTGATGATGATGACAATGCTAACAACAGTTAGAAAAGGCATTGTTGCCATAACCATACGTGTTGTTCTCAAAAGTATTTACGGGCCCCTCTTGGATACAGAACATATTACGGCACCTCATCTCTAGGGGTACCAGAACGTGGCCTATTTTGGGAAACCCTAAACCCTAAACCCCATCTATCGTTGTATAATCCCTATAACACCACTTAAAGGTACCCCTAAGTCCCTGGACCCTAGTTCTGAACCAACTCTGCCAGGACGGGTCACTGATCGGGCTCTTGTTTTCCGCTGGACGTCTTCTGCGTGAACATGGAAGTGAGCTTCGTCATGTCCAAATCCCTGAGCCACAGAACGAAATTAAGAAGGGGGTCATAGGGATTCTATGGGGCTTTATAGGGTTGAGGGTACAGTATTAGACCCATCATGGAGAATCAAACGGAAAAGAAAATGGAACATGAAATGGAAATTTGGAGTATAACTTTTGATTAGGCATAGGGGTTGATAGGGATTTGGGTTTCTTGAAAACAGGGGTCCCTTTTTGGGGTCCCTGCAATAAGGATTCTAGAGCTTAGGAGTCTATATTGGGGCTCCGCTATCTTGGGAAACTACCATTTACGTAGCTGTGGCTGTTTGGGAGATGCATCCTGGAGGCGCCAACCCTCCCCATTAGGGGTACCATTTTGGGGGTCCCCATAATAAGGACTATAGTATTTTGGGGTCTATATTGGGGTCCCCCTATTTAGTGAAACTACCACATCCCTAAACATGCCTAACTCAAAGAGGCTGGCAAGGGACCAAACAACGTGTGTCTTGCTCTCTGCCACATCCATTTCTTCGGACTTCCTCGGCTGCAGCCGCAGTTCCATCTGCAAAGAACAAAAGAAAACATAGCGGTACGCTTTCTGGGCCAACCTGGAACTTTGGAGAAATAGCTTCTTAAAGGGCGGTATTCTTTACAGGTTGCTTCTTAGCATTCCACATTAGCTTCGAGAAGGGTAGCGCTAGCCCCGCCGGCGGGGGAGGGAGGCGCCATAGCGAGCGTTGTTGTGGTTGCAGACGCTAAGGCGATTGCCTATAGCACCACATAAAAACCCTGAAGATAAATGATTCACTAGGGTTTACGGTTTAGGATTTAGGGTTTAGGACTTAGGACTTAAATCTTAGGGTTTAGGGTTTAGGATTTAGGGTTTAGGGGTTTAAGGGTTTAGGGTCTAGGGTTTAGTGCTGAACAAAAACCACTGGCAAGTATTAGTTTATCCGCCAGAATCCGCCAATGCTTGCAGTAAAACACCCAGCTCCTAAACTCAGACGTTGATCCTGTGAAATTTCAAGCTTCTCGAAAACCATACGAACACTGCAACTTCCAAGACAGATTCCGCGCACCCTAAACCCTAAACCCTGAAACCAAAAATAAAAGAAAAGAAAGTCAGCCTGGAGCAAAAACCTAAACCCAAAGTCTGGACCCTGAATCCATGATGCGAAAGCCCCAAACCCAACACCCTGAGCCCAAAACATAAAAGCCAAAACCTTGAATCCACCATATGACCCCAGTCTCCAACTTATTCTCTACTATTATTACCCAAAATCTCCCAAAAATAACCTTGACCCTAAAATCCCTAAACCCTAAACCCTAAATCCTAAACCCTAAACCCTAAACCCCTAAACCCTAAACCCCAAACCCTAAACCCCAAATCCTGAACCCTTAACCCCTAAGAACCTGAGCCTTGCGTCGTGTCTGTCTTCATGGAGCTCATGCGAGTGGTCAGACGCCGCATGAAGCCGGGCTCAGCGTCGGTGAAATCAACTGCCCAAGGGGTTGGTAAAGGGGTTTAGGGTTTAGGGTTTGGGGTTTAGGGTTTAGGGTTTAAGGTTTAGGGTTTAAGGTTTAGGGTTTAGGGTTTAGGTATGGTTTAGGGATATAAAGGGGTTATACAGGGATATCTAGAGGAGTTTATATAAGGGTTACATAGGGTTTAGGGTTTGGGGTTTAGGGTTTGGGTGCTTGGGGGTTTGGGGTTGAGGGCTTGGCGTTTGGGGTTTGCGGCTTGGAGTTTGAATGGGCTTGAGGTCTGAAGGTTTAGGGCCTTGGCATTGTGGAGTTCGGGTAACAAAATCGGAAAAGTGGCAGCAACAGCTACAGTAAGAACAATAGTGACACGGAAGAAGAGGAGAAAGTACCAGCGATAATTGTTGAACTGGTGGTGATTTTGATTGTGGTAGCAATCGCGGCATCAGCAGTAAGTTTGAGAGGTGCTGACGGCAAAAGCTAGATGAACCCACTTGCCATCCGGAACCGAAAATGCAAGCTACCTAACCGCTGACCCTTTGCTATTCCTGAAGCCCTTAGCGCAGAAGCCCTCAACCCCGCACTGCTTACATAATTATCCTCAAGCCACAATAGGATCTTCGGGATACTACCCCAATAATGGAGAATCAAATGGAAAAGAAAATGGAAAATGAAAATGGAAACTGGTTTACAGCGTGAAGCTGTCAAGCCTAAACCCTGTGGAAGGCCTGTGCGCCTTCGAGATTTTGCTGGTCGTACAGCAGGCCTTGGCGAAGTCGACGCACTTAAGTCCAGGGTAGGGGATTTACGGTTTGGACAGAAAGTTCTTTAGAAGCCAAACCAGAAAACAAATTGTATTCCCTTACGCACACTTCTATTTTCATGTCAGTAATTACAACCTAACCCATCCGCCTAATCTACTTGAATACCTGATGGGGCCAATTTTGGTGTGCAAAGGATTCTGGTTGTGGGGCTCAGAAGAACTGTAGAGTGTAGTTCGAGAGGTATATCCAAGATGAGAGACGGGTTTTGCATACCGAAATGTAGCGTACAACTCGATCACTCTCCCGATCTTGCTTTGATTCACCCACACACGCCCTGAAGACCCAATTGCCTTCGAAGCACCTTTCGTGTACCCAATGCTGCTCATGGAGCCCAAACAAACAAAGCAATGGTAGTAAATATTGCTGCTGTCAAAACAAACCACGGTAATAATCGCGGAAGAACACCACCACAAACATTGAGAACAGAACTATAACTCAACAAGAAACAGCCCTCACAGCACCATCATGCACAGCTAGCCATGCGCTTGTCTGAGAAACTGGCTGAACGGTGTAGGAAGCCTCCAGCGAATCAAAACTATGCGGGGAAGGTTCTTCAGTTGTTGCTCTTGCGTAGAACCCTTGTCATATACTTCCTATGTTACTGGGTGTAGTAGAAGATCAACAAAACCCCAATGCTAAGGCCCGCTGCTGCTACCAGCACTGCCGCTACCCCGACCATCCTAACTATCACCAAGATTATCACAATGGCTACTTTTCTGCGACTTCTCGGTTGCTTCTTCTGCTCCGTTTTCTTAAAACTCTGGATGGATTAAATCTTGCACCACTTTGTTAACCCGGAAAACTCGGAACTGGAGTATCTCGGAGATCCCACATAGTACTAATTTCAAATCGTAATAATAGTAGTAATAATGAATAAGTGGTGCAAGATCGTCATGACTACTTGAACCCATCTCGTTTGCCTCGACATCGCCAATGTCCTTGAGCTGCCTTTTGCCGGAGAATGGTTCAGCCGGCCTCAATCATATGAGCCATTGTCTAAACTCCTAGTATCCCCCTTAATAACCATTAGAGTAGTCCCATATATAAGCCCCTATATAACCCCCTTTAAGGAGTTTAGATAATGGCTCATATGAGCTACAGTCAATATTTCCCAGAAAAGTAATGGACATGGGCTCCTTATCAGGGACTATATTATATATCAAGGACTATACTGAACTACAAGAGGACCCCCATGTCCACTGCTGAGACTTCCTTCATAAGCCTACGACTGATCGAGCTCAAGTAGAGGGGACTCGAGCATTGCAAGTACATGCATCTAAGTGTATATATCTATGTACAGATACGCATATACACGTGCAAATGTATACACATGTATGAAGAGAAATATCCTTATGCAGGTATAGCTATGTATGTACATATATACATATATCTATATATATATACATATATAAAGAAATGGTGCATCCTATGCGCGTATATGTATATGTATATATATAATATCCTATGTATGCGCCATCCAGGGTTGACCCCTATCGTTTTACAGGGCTTTGCAGACCTCACAACAGCCAGCTGTGATTCGCTGAGCCCCTATTGTTTGGGTTAGGGTTTAGGGTTTAGGGTTTAGGGTTTAGGGCAAGTATTCCATGACTTCTGGCAAGACAGGTGGGGGGGTATTGTGGTTGACCCCTAGCGCTTTCCAAGCCAAACCACTAACACAAAGAAAACCGATAGTTGTGCCCGGATGCAAATACATATAGATATACATATACTCATAATATACGTATACTTGTATACATATATGTATATTAAATATGTCATACGCATGTACATATGTATCTGCAAGGACGCTATATGCAACGTATATGTACATCTGGGCTTCCAAGAAGTAGGGGTCCCCTCGCAACAAAATCCCATAACAAGGGCTATCCCATATCGAGGTCCGGAGCAAGACCGCGATTCAAGCAAAACCCCTAACAGAAGAACAAAACAAAGGAATAACATAGTGGTTCTTAGAACGGGTAGGCAATAAGGAAATATACCCCCAATATAATCCCTATATACAACAGATTCCCATATTCCCTACCAAGAACCAGTAAGAAGATGTGCATACATACATGTAATCGCACGCGCCTTTCTTGAGATCCGACCAGGTTTCGGACCTGTGTTTCAACTGTAGTCCCCCCTGAGTCCCTGAGTAGATAGAATATGGGGTATATGGAGATCTTATTAAAAGAATACCCAAAGCCATATTCTATCTACTTACGGGGACTGTACTTGTAATTCAGTTTTTGGAGCCAAGCCTTAACCTGAAAACCCTGATTCCTTTACGCTGCTCATCCCAACCTTACAGAACCCTAAACCCTAAACCCCTTAACCCCTAAAGGGTTTAGGGTTTAGGGTTAAAACCCTAGACCCTAAACCCAAAACCCCTAAATTCTTGTCCAGTGGCAGTGCCCTCGCAATCATTCGCAGACACCGGAAAGCGAGGCATATGCCAAGACACCTGTTTGATGCTTAAGGTCTAGAGTTTCTGGTTCAAGCTGTAAGATTAGGGTTCAGGTTTAAGCGTGTGGGGTCTGAGTTTAGGGTATAGTGCTTCGGGTCCTGTCGGCGGATGAAACACCCATTTTCGTGAACTCAAGAAAGCCTAGATTTGCTCTCTGCTAAGATCCTTCGAAAGCAGAAAATGCATTCAACGCTTCAGGAATACATGCACGATGTCTGCGAAAGATGCAAAACTGGCAAGCGAAACTATGGCAACCCAAAGAGCACATTACCATAGCCCAGGCCTAGACCCTTAGCTGCAAACCCCAAACCCTGAATCCCAAACCTTAGGAGGACCCCCCACCCTTTACTGGTGGTGTAACAAGAATTGGGATGACCCCAACATAATCACTATCATCCCTAATAGTCGCTTTTACTGGGTGGCGGGGTCCACCAAACCGAAACCCTAAACCCTAAACCCCAAAACCCTAAACCCTAAACCCAAACCTCGACCCAAAGCTCGGCCAAGAGGCGTGCAGAGGCAACATCCAGCTACCATGACGCTGCCGAGGGCCCATGTCGGCAAAGGCAAAGCTTCCGGAACCTGATACCAACCAGCTGAAAAATCAGTTTAGGGTTTAGGGTTTAGGGTTTAGGGTAGGGCTTTGAGATTGGAGATTAGGGCTGAGGGTTCAAGGCGTTTCTCAAAACTCAGGCCCCTGCCAGAAGCCGAATCATAATCCGTACGAAACCTTATCTCACCTTTACTGGATTGCTGCTAAGGAACTTAAATCACGTTACCATATTATGAATACATAGTAAAGAATAAGGCTTCTTTGCTATAGTAACTTAACTCTGATTCCTGAACAACAACCCAGTAAATCCCTACATATGCCCACACTTATTTTCCATGTTCTTGTCCAGTTGATTCTCCATTATAAGGGTCGAAACCCTAAATCCTAAACCCTACATCCTAAACCCTAAATCCTAAATCCTAAACCCTAAATCCTAAACCCTAAATGATAAATCCTAAACCCTAAATCCTAGATCCTAAACCCTATATCCTAAGCCCTAAACCCTATATACCTCATCTTCGCCTTGGGGGGATGAAGTTGACATGGGAGCTTCGGCACCAGGGCGGGGGCGTGCACAGAGAAGTGATGAGCTCATGTTTTTATATGGAGAGCCATCAGAATAATGAAAGGAAGACCCGGAAATTAATTCTGAACAAGCAGGGCTAAAGGTACTAGTCAAGATGATGACAGCCATGCACCAACAACCATAGGAATCATAATGTTTTAGATGGTAACTGGGATGGAGTAGTAGGCAACATGAAGTTAAAACCACGCACAGAAGTTTCTCAACAAATCCCTCCTAAAATCTCCCGCGTCCCTCATGTTTATCTTACACTCCCTGTGCTGTGCCCTTGTGTTTCGGCAACCCCAAATCATAGTCCTTCATCGCTAAAAATTAGACCTTGTCTGACCCTGAGCCCTAAATCCTGAACCCTACTCCCTGAACCCCACCCCTTATTCCCTGATGCCGAGCCCCAAAACCTAATTCCTAAACTTTAATCCCAAAGACTAAACTCTGAAATAAGAACAGTGCGTTGATAAAAAGGCCGAGGCCTGGTACTGCGGCTCAGGGCCTGTAACCCTACACATCCATCTACATCCCTCTGCATCCCTATACATCCCTGTATACCGGCTGAAGAACGCTCAAGAAATCCCTGCACAATTCCTGCATATGTAACCCTCCTTTGAGCCCACCATAAATATTAATATATACATACCTATATATGGATATGTCCTCATATCATCCTTTTATTTCCTCGTATAATCCCTATAAGTCTCACATAACCTCTACATAACCTCTTTCTCGTCCCTATGTAACCCCTGGCATCAAGGGCCTGAGGCTGGCAAGCCGGACAGCTGCGCGTAGCCGCGGGCTGTGGGCCGGCACGGGACTCCATGGGACCTGTTGAGCTGAAGATAGCTGAAGCTTTGATTACCTGAACCTCAAAAACTAGGGTAATATTGGGATTGTATTAGGGTACTATTAAGGGTATATTAGGGTTGTATTCTAGACATTTCGAAAAGAATCCAGATACTTGTTTTCAGTCCTGGCATAGCCTCAGACGAACTCGACTACATCCCTTTGGAATCTTTGCAAACTTCTACCAGATGGGATCTATTGTTACATCTCTGCCAAGGAGCATCCCTATCACCGCGGTCAACCCAAAGATGAGTTCATATGGTCCAAACACAACAAAACTACTAAACAATACTGTGCTACCCTAAAACCATAGAGGACCCTAAACCCTAACATCAATATACCGTAGTGCACTCTGTATAAACAATTTTATGACCCATCTCTCAGCAAAGCCCCACCCAACCTCCTAGGAAACCCGATCCCGTAGGCTGCGCCTGAGCACGCAAGCCATGGACCGCGGCTGCAGAAGATCTCCTTCGTGGGGCTCCGGGTGGAAGTTGTGAGTGAAGGCTTGGGGTTTAGGGTTCATGGGCCTAGCCTTCCGGTGCTCAGGCATTTATTGTTTTGCTCTGAGCATTTTCCGGTATCGGGGTTAGAAGTTTAAGGCGTGGGGTTCGGTAAAGATTGCCAATCGAATTGTCAGCTAAGATTCGGTGTTTCGGACTCTCATTCTCGTGGGAGATGCTCCAACACATCTCAACAATAAAGCAACACGATGAGATTTGGTAGAACTTTGTAAGGTTTGGTGGAGGTATATCAACCTGGAGACAACTTGATACATATCCCTTCTCTCCATTCATGTGCCTGCCGCCTGTTCCAAGCGTTGAAAAATCTGGAAATGAGTAGGACTTCCTTCCTTGAGGCACATTCTGTTTGCACACAAGGTCTTGTGTGAAGCCCTGCCTGTTCGCACTACGCCTGCCATGTCCATATTCTATTCTTGTCCGCATTGACAAAACTGCTGTCCTGCAATGGCGAACATTCGCCCCGCCCTAAACTCCCCGTTGCTTGAAGGAGACTGGAGGAAAGGATCCCCACACTAATCCCTATAGAATCCCCTATGAAAGTATCTAGTTATGTTCGCTCCCCCCACTGACCCTATGCCCCAGTAACTGGCCCTCAACCCCCAAGCACGTAACTGACCCTCAACCCCCAAGCACAACCCAGGTTCGCCCACTTGCTGCGCAGGGCCACCATCTTCGCAGGAAGCCTCGCACGCGGACGCGTCCCAGTTTCCAACCCACCAGAATGGCTCGGCGAGCGTATAATCATCAATCCTTGGATGATGCATTTTGGGCTGGTCCAACTAAATATATTCGTGAATAAGGTTTCAAAGCATATTCGAACAAGAAGTCTCCCCAGGCTTGTTTGTGGGGTTCCGAAAGTAAGAACAAGAAATTACCTTACGTTATTGATGCTACGTCAAGAATGAATACGAAACAAAACGGCAGAAAAAGCTATCCAATCCAACCTCGACTCATGGTCAAGTCAGTAACCGAGGACAACACCGAAAGGTTGGTCGCAGAGCTGTTGCCTGTCGCGTTCACGTCATAAAGCTCCTCCAGGAGGGCAGCCTCGAAAACGGTCATCTGTGGAACCTGAACATGGGCTCAATATAGGGGTTATATACATAGGGGATTATATAGGGATAATGGAAAAGAGAATGGAAACTACCATATTAGGGTTATATAGGATTTAGAGGGGAAAATTCAGCCTGGGCAACTTTGCGTGTAGGGTTTGGGTTCGGATCCCTGTCTACCTGTCTGCTCCCTACGTAACGTTGTCCGGAACGGTTGCAACTATCCCAGGTAGGCATATTACATAAAATCGTAACTATCCGGGACAAAGGATTCTGGTGACTACCTCCCTCAACCCTAAACCCGAAACCCCTAGGGTTTTCCATACACGTCAACTACAACTCATTTGCAGCTATGTCTCCAAGGCAAGGCCGGCCAACTCCTGCAATGCAGTTGCGTGCTCAATATAGGGGTTATATAAGGGACAAAATGGGGATAATGGAAAAAAAATGGAAACTACTATAATGGGGTTATACAGGGTTTAGGGGGGAAATTCCGGCCTGATCAAGGTTCAGGGAGGACTCGCTGCCTTAGCGCGGGCAATGACTTCGACGTAAACAAGAAGGTTTAAGACCACTTGACCGTCCAAACGAAGCGTTTGGCCCGGCAGGAGGCATAGGGAAGGGCTACAACGGCACGCTGTCCCACGGACTCAGTGGTGCTCGTACGTAGTCGGCGAATAGACCTAGTCTCAACGTGAATCCTACGATTGTCATTGATGCTATGACTGCTCTTTTTCCGTGGCTTGTCTGGTTATACTGAGTTCCGCGCTATTGCAAGCAACAGGAAAATCAAGAAGCATACAGGTTGAAATCATCCTAAACCCTACACCCTATTCTCATTATGATAGAGCAAACCTACCAGATACGCAAGCGATGCCCTAAGAAGCAACACAGGAAAAGCCCTGGATGACGACTGCGAGATGACCATGGCTTTAGGCAAAAAGGGATTCTTAGGGATAATGTAATGATAATTGGAAAAGAAAATGGAAACTACTTTAAGAAGTATATAGGGGATTGTAGGGATATTACCGTAATATTTGGGATAATATAAGGAAAATGGAACATAAAATGGAAACTATTTCGAGAGTTATATTGAGAGTTTAGGGTCTAGGCTTTGGGGTTCAGCATGTCAAGTCCATGGGAAGATGTGCATGTCCTGCATTAATCTCCCTGGAAAACAGGCTCAATCTCCAGCTTTCTTGAATTGAGAATGAGCCATAAACCCTAAACCCCTAGACCCTAAACCTCCAGGAAAATTTCGGCCTTCAGGGCCCTCCACCTCATGACGGTCCAGTCTCCAGGGTCTAGGGTTGAGGTTTAGGTTTTACGATTCAGGGTTTAGGGTTGAGGGGTTTAGGGTTTAGGGTTTGGGTTTCAGGTTTAGGGTGTAGGGTTTAGGTTTAGGATTTAGGGTTCAGGGTTTAGGGTTTAGGGTTTCAAGGCTTAGGGCTTGGGGCTTAGGACCCGAGAGAAGCCTTCAGGAGCCTCCACCCCCAGGCCCTGTTCAGGGGCTCCAGGAGCGTCCTCCAGGAGCCAAGATGGAAGCACGGGCCTAGCAAGGTTTACATACATATACAGATAAACAATTAAACAGTTACATATAGAGAGAGAGAGGGTTAGTAGAGAGGGCTTAGGGTTTAGGCTTTTGGGGTTCAAGGATTTTGGAGTTTTAGGGTTGCAGGGTTGAAGGGTTTAAGGGTTCGTGCTTCAGGATTTAAGGTTGGGGCAGAGCCCTGAAACCTCAGAATCTTAAAGCCCTAGATCCTAGGGCCCTAACACCCTAAAGCCCTAAAGCCCTGATATCCTAAAGCCCCACGTCCCTGAGCCCTACAAGCCTTGAAGCCCTACAAGTCTAACCCTGAAACCCCGTGGGCGTAAATCCCCCAAGTAGAAAAATCCTCAAGCCCTAAAATCCTAGCCGTAAATCCTCAAGCCCTCAAATCCAAAAGCCCTAGACCCTCAGGTCCTGAGCAGCGTCCTCCATGGCGGATCTGGATGCGTTTACCTCCAGGAGTCTGGGCTAATGCTCAAGGATTTGGATCGAACCCCTCCTGCTAACACTAAAACCCCCGACCCCCAACATGAAATGTTCGAATTGTCGTAAACTATACTCCCTAAACCCTAAACCCCTAAAACGGAATGCTTAATGTTAGGGTGTTGGGGGTTTAATGCTAGGCGGCTGCTTTGAGTTCGACAAGTCCAGGTCGGCCGGCTGCACTCGTCACTTGAATTCAGGGTTTAGGGTTTAGGGTCTAAGGTGTAACTGTAGAATATGTTTTCTTTTGAAGGAAATGGAGAAGTGCAAATGGAATGGAGACGGGGCTATACAAAGTCTGTACTGAGGAACATAAAACAAGTTACAGTTGCCAGGAAGCCATATGGTGCACTGTATGTCCAGATCATAGTAAGTATCTCAGAACATGTGTAAGTCCCCTGAGGTCCATTTGAGGGAGTCATAATTTTTGAGGACATTCAGGGTTTGCTTACCAGGAAATAGACCCTGAGGGACATGTAGTCGCGAGCTTGCTGGCTCCGCTCCCCACCCCCAGTGTATGGGTGTGGTCGAGGGATTGGGTGTGATTTACAGGGATGGAAGTCTTCATAAGGGTCGGTCTCCGTTCCTCCTGTGGTGTGGGTGGGTGGGAAGAGTTGCAAAATCTACGACATGTGTAGGGCATCTGCATTTTCGTATGTTCTGGGGACGACACATGGTACTTGCACGCGTCTACCAGGATCATTTCTATGTATATACAGCAGCGGATTCGAAATTTCTTCTCTTGGAGTTTTAGAGGGGTTTAGAAGGACTACACCCTATATAACCCATTATAGTAGTTTCCATTTTATTTTCCATTATCCCACTAGAACCCCAATGTAACCCCAATATCACTGATCCAGGAAATACTGGCTCTTCATGAAACATGTAAACGAAGTCACGGAGGTCCCAAAACAACGGCCCCCCCAACTCCCGGACCATGGATGTTTGGTCTTCTGGGTTGCTGTTAAGGAACTTAAATTAAGTTACCATAATGGGTATATATAGTACATAATAGGGTTTCCCCAATATAGTAACTTAATTTAAGTTCCTTAACAGCAACCCAGCTTTATCCCAACAAAAGGGGACCCCAATATAGACCCAACATACTATAATCGTTACCATGGGGACCCCCAAAAAGGGATCTCTAATTTTGGGAAAGCCCCATTTAGGGACTGTGGGCAAAGTTTGAGAAACTCCCACAGGGTTCGTCAAAGTTCGCGGAGACAAACCTGCTTTTGGAGTTCCATGTTTGCTGGGGGAGAGCGCAGCAGACAGGACATGGAGATTAGTGGCGATTTTGGGTTCAGGGTTAATCAAATTCAACTGTTGTGATTCAGTGATAGAAAAGCAGTGCAGTCAACATCAGAATATAAGTGCAAAAGTGGCTGCAGCTTCATTCAATGCGGCAGTCTGTGTCAAAGCCTTGGCCGTAATCCTGAATTCAGCCCTAGTTTCTCCCTAAGGCTCCATGAAGGTACTGATTATAGGATTTAGGGCCCAATCTAGGTATTATTTATAGACTTAGAGCCCCAGGGTCTCAACAATGGAGAAGTAGAATATCACATGGAAAACGAACTGGAAATGAGATGGAAGCTACTGTATATAGAGACATAAAAATCCCGCTTCGCTGAGGAATGTTGCTTACACTATCTTCGGGATCCCCATTTCCCCGGAATTACGACCGCATGCTCCTAACAGACAATGCGTTTATACACTGGGGACAGGGTCTAGGGATTAGGGCTCATCAGAAGAACGTGCTCCATTGCCTTACTCAAAAGGGGCGTTAGCCTGCTTCAGTAGATAGAATCATGCCAAAAGTCCTTCTAGCTGCACACGGATACCTGTCCAAATTTAGGAACCAAATTGTGTGCAAACCAGGGTATGGCGGTAGACGTATCATTGAAATGACCCCCAGGAAAGCCGTAGCAGTTTGATGGCTGTCCCTCTCTGCCTCCAGCAGCAAGGTAAGGCGAACTGCGAATGCCACGTGTGATCTCAAGAGTAGTAGACGTCGCGCTGATCCACGCGCTTGGAGCAGTTCGATGCCTTCGTCCAGGTGTCGGTTTTTAGCACTGTCTGGCCGAGGACCCAATATGCAAAGCCGTGTACACATGAAAACAACTCCCACAATGCCAAAAGTAGAAAAGCTGCTGGTGACAATTACCTGTTCAAAACTTGACAGAAATTTCATACTGCTACAGGAGCTGCGGGGAGTCTTGCACCAGCCGGCACACCCAGGTAAACCAGATATCCGATACCCTAGAAACCCCAAAAATCAACCCCCCCAACCCCCTAATATTAAATACTCCCAAAATATATTATAAGATACCATACTGGGAGTGTTTAATAGTACGGGGGTTGGGGGGTTACTATTAGGGGGAGGGCATTACTGTATGTGGCGGATCTTTTTATCGTTTCCTCCGTCCACCGCAGCACCAGCATTCCAATCCATCTGATTGCCCTAAACCCTAAACGGTAAACCCTAAACCCTAAACTAGGACGTAGGGCCTGTACCTTAGGGCCCTCATTCATTTACATGAGGATTCTAACAGGTAACCGTCGCAGCAGCATTTAACCGGCCCCTGATGGGTATGCCATTCCCTCATCATTTGCTAACTCTGCAGAACACCCCAAAACCTCAACCCTAAACCCCAGACCCTACCCAATGAAAACTCTTCCTCTACCAAAGCCATGAGCTCTCAAGGAGCCGGGAACAGAAACCTGGAATCCCGATCTCATACATCCTGGAAACACTTAAAGAGTTTAGGGCTTTAGGGTTAAGGGTTTAGGGTTTAGGGTTTTAGGGTTTAGGGTTTTAGGGTTTAGGGTTTAGGGTTTAGGGTGCAAACCCTCATATGGGGACTATATGTATAGGGGTTGGGATAATGGAAAAGAAAATGGAAACTACAAGGATTATAGGGCTTATATAGGGATTATAGGGTATATGTATAGGGGTTATATGGGGATAATGGAAAAGAAAATGGAAACTACAAGGATTATAGGGGTTATATAGGGTTTAGGGCCGCAAACACTGAACTTCCAAATCTTCAATTCGCCAAAGTTCCCGAGCCCTCAAGACCAAACCAAAAGCCTAAGCCCCGCGAGGAAGGACCCTTACAAGGGACTGATACTTGGAGGTCCATGGTACTTATAACCTACTTAGTAACAGTAGTTATAACCCAAATATATCTAGGGTAACTGTAGTTATGGAACTGATATTTAGGTTCTAACTACAATTGCTAAGTAGGTTATAAGTACCACGGACCTCCAAGTAGGGTAACCCATGCAAGGGTCTCTCTGACGTGCTGTCCGGCAGTCCCATGCGGCTTCTTTGGGGATCTAACTAAGAACCTTCTTCCCACCCAAGTAGCGCAACTGTGCAGGATGCACCAGGAGAGTTCTCGCAAAGGCCCAGTACCTCAAAGTAGTCTAAAACCTACACCCCAAACCCTAAACTCTAAACCAAAAACTGGTTTTAGGCTTCCAGGGGCTTGGGGTGTGAGATCTTTGGGCTTTAGGCACATGGGCCCTGCAATCTCAGAATAAGCTTTGTAGGGCTTAGGGGCAAAGCCTGTTTTAAGTCCTACGTTCCTAGGTTTTGGGCTTAGGGCTTAGGATTCAAGATTTAAGATTTAGTCTTTTAGTTTTTCTTGGGGGGGAGGGAGGCTGGGCGGAGGGTGAGGGTTTGGGGCTTAGGGTTTAGGGTGCGTAGGGCGTGGGCCGTATGGTCTAAGGTTTAGGGTTGCATGGGGAAGTGCAATGACTTTAGCGGTCCCACGCACATTTTAGCAAATCGAGATTCAATACTGCAGCAACAGCCGCAACATGTAATGCAGAGACCTAAATAATTGCTGTGGCCAGAATCATGTTAAGGTCCATTTGAGGTTCGCTAGTCTTATGATAATGAAGAACCAAAATACTCAGGCCCGTATAGTAGCCTCGTTCGTGGTATCTGAAATTACGCAGCAACTAGTCCACTTGACTTTTGTTACGCAAGCCCACGCAAAGTGGTGACTCATGGTTCGGAAAATCCTGTTGAATGCTAGCGCCCTAAACCCTGCACCCTAAACCCCACTCCCTAAACCTGAACCCCAGCCCCTCAAATCTAGGCCCCTATTACTATGTCCTAGGCAATGAAACCTGTACCCCGAAACCACCTACCACCCATAATCAGATCCTATGTATCCATGATTTTGGGGTCATCAGCTGCTCTTCTAGGCATTTGGGAGATCTACTTAGATACTGAACCCTAAACCCAAACCCCTCTTTGGGAGCTCAAGGTAAATACTCCATTCTTAACCCTAAGCCCTAAACCCCCAACCCTAAACCCCCCTAAAGCCCTAAACCCCCAACCCTAAACCCCCCTAAGCCCTAAACCCCCAACCCTAAACCCCCCTAAGCCCTAAACCCCCCTAAGCCCTAAACCCCCCTAAGCCCTAAACCCCCCTAAAGCCCTAGCCATAATTCATTGTCAGGTGCAGGGCAGTTTCGTGGGCGTTTGCCCACGCAAAGCCGTCGCCTAAAGGGGTTGGAATGAACTGAGGTGCATTAAGGGTCCAAGTACACATTATGGAGGTTATAAGGATATTTGAGGAGACATAGGGATATATAGGGGTCGAAGGTGTTTAGGGTTTAGGGTTTAGGGTGGACATATAGGGGTTGAATGTGAAGGTCTAAGCACCCAAGAATCATATGCGAGTACTTGCCCAATCAGCACTACCATTTACTACCCAAATGCCAAGACCCTAAACCCTAAATCCTAAACCCTAAACCCTATACTACCATTTACTACCCAAATGCCAAACACAGAACTATTAGGTACTTGGACCCCGATTAACCCTGGAGGCCTACGTCTGCATTCACACTGGGTTCCACTCAGCTGCCCATTTGGGGGTTCTAGGGCTTTAGGGTTTATGGATTCAGGGTTTTAGGGCTTTAAGGTTTAGGATTTAAAGAGCTTTAGGGTTCAGGGCTCAGGGCTGTGGGTTTGAGGGTTTATGGGGAATCCGCTGATTACAAGCTGGCTTAAAAGTAGCTTATGACAAGGGTAGCTGGGTAACTCTGGCTCAAAAACTATGAGGAGCGACCTGATTTAGAGCTTCACGCTTCGCAGCTCATCCTATATGCTTGAGATGTAAAGGTTAAAGCATCAGAGTTTTTATATATAAAGTTTAGAGCTTGTGGCTTGCGGCTTGTAAATTCCTACGTCTCAAGCTAGGGCCACCTCTGGTACTCTAGGAGTATAGGAGAATTTTCAAGACATTGCGCATTATTTGGACATTGCTGTCATACTACTCCTCCTCAGCCACTACTGCCATTCCTCCCACCCTTCCTGCGACGACGTCTACAAAGAGGACGAGACGGCGACGGCCACTGCGACTAGAACTACTACGGCGACGATGTCTACATCTACGGCAACGCCTATGATTGAAACGACGACTACGGCAACCACGTAGACCTGCCGCGGACAATGCATGAAGCTCGCGATGATTACAATGCCGACATGACCTTCCATGCAGATCGCTTGTGGTCATGCAAGGTGCTGAAGTTGCTAGTCTCCGGAAGGTCCACGGAGACGTCCAGCAAAACTTGGGCAGCACCGGTATGTGTGACATTGGCATTCTCCTGGAGGCACTCACCTCAGGCTGCAAAGCTTAGGGCTGTAGTTCAGGGACGATTGAGGCTCGTAAGCTCGACCCCAAAGTCTGATAAGAATACCCATCTCCTAGCCTCGTATTCGCCACACACCAGCATGACATAGCGCCAACGATGCATCCTTGCAAAGGCGGAGGCTCTGCAGAAGCATTGCATCTACATCTGCACTTCATGGTTGGATGCCACAAGCAAATCAGGCAAAAAGTTAGTTCTCACATGTTGTACGTGAACTTGAGGGATATATCCAGCGGATTGCCTGCGGCCCAACTAGGTGATCAGGCCTGAAAATGATGGAGAGAAACATGCAATCGCAGCACCTCTGTGACGCGCATTGCTCTCGACTGACTGGAACCCTACTGCCGCTGCTGCGCTGCCGCCGCTGCTGCTGCTGTGAATGCTATCTCTTGCTCGTCCCCGTTGCTGCTCCGCTGCAGCTGCAAGTGCTACTGCTGCTACTGCCACCATCAGCACGACCCTGCCACCACCACGACCACCGCCGCAGCCGCCACGGCTAGCACAACGGTTCATGACTATGATTCTATTCTGCCTGTATGAAGTTGCAGCCCGGGTTCCGAACTCTTCACAAAGCCATCCGCACATTGTACCTCACAGGCGCTGCCGTGCGGCAAGCCGGCACAATCCACCAGATTGGCGCTGTTGACAATCCTTGCAACAGGCTCCTAGCTTTCCACTTAAGGGCGTTTCTCAGAATAGGTACCCTTCGAGACACTAGGGGTTTATAAGCATTGTAAGGAGATTACCTGAGGTCTTGATTGTTTTGCAAAACACCCGTTCGCGTACATGCAGAGGTTACCTCCTTGTGTTGTACACCCGCAGAAAAAAAGGATCCTGAGCATAGTATAAGGAACCGCACAAACAAGAAACTTGACACTCCACAATGGAGATAGGTCCAAGGGACTTTGGCGGCTCCGAGCAGATGTCGGAAGCGGAGACAGAGGTCGTTGATGGCGCAGTCTCATTGGATGCTGTCGTTGTCGTTACATCCGAGGCGCTGACAGTGCTGGATGAAACGGTTGTATCCACCAGTGTAATATTCGCTGTAGAATCTACAGTTGTGCTTGTGGCTGCGATAATAGGACTGCTCACGGTTGACGTACTGGTTGCCATAGTTTCTGTACGGGTCACTGTTGCAATGTCTGAGGTTCTAGTGCCTGTGGTGGAGGCCGTGATGCTTGTATCAGTGGCCGAAGTTGTGACAATTGTCTGAGTCGTGCTAGTGATTGTTGTGACGGTACTCTCAGTGGTGGTAGTAACTGTTGTAACGGTTGTCTGAGTGGCAGTTGTCTCAGTGGTGGCCGTGAGTGTATGCGAAGTTGTTGCTGATGTAGCAGTGATGGTGGAGACGGTGCTGCTGATGGTAACTGTTGCCGTTGTTGTTGTGCCTGTGGTTGTTGCAGTTAGGCTGGATGCGGTCATGGTAAGTGTCACTTCGCTTGTAGTGGTAGAGGTAGCTGACCTGGTGGACGTCGATGTTGCGCTTGAAATCGTTGATGTGGCTGTGGCCGTAGCCGTGTGTGTCATTGTGGAAGTCAATGTAGAAGTCAATGTGGAAGTCCATGTGGAAGTCAATGTGGCGCTTGTAGTGGTCCATGTTCTTGTGGAAGTGAGAGAGGCACTTGTACTCGTCCATGTCGTGGTGGCTGTTTCCGTCCCGGTTGTCTTTGTGGAGCTCATGCTCGTTGTGGAGGTAACTTCCAAAGCCGTTGTGGTGGTGGTGGTCCCAAGCTCACAGTCCATTAGGAACATGCACTTGATGGAAGTGAGGCCAACATCAAGATCCCCATCACCCACACAAGTGTTGCCAGTTGGAAAGGTCCAGTCAATTGTCTCACCTTAGCTGACTGTAGGACCACCTTAAACGCTTCCCTATTATGGATTGTTCTTAAAATTGTGGGGCTCCTTTTGGTTATAGGTTAAATTAGGGCACCGTATATTTAGGGGCACCAAAATAGGACCCTAATTTTGCCAGCTACCCGCTTTTTTGGTAGGAAACTCTGAAAGTTAAAGTAAACCCTAAACCCTAAGCCCTTGTTAAAGTCCTAAGAACCAAGCCCCCTCATGCAGCCAAGTCTCCTACTGCAAAAGCCAGGTGATTGAAACTACAGTCGAAGCCAATCATTCCGAAGTAATGCATCTCCTGGGCTGCTGTTAAGGAACCAAAATTAAGTTTCCATGGGTTGAGGGTTTAGGGTTAAGGTGGGTGTGTATATATATATATATAGATATCAACTAATGGGGCTTCCTTAACAGCGGCCCAGTCTCTGGCACTCCGTTCCACTCATCTGCATCCGTTCCTCTAGGGTGGGTATGCCGGCCTTATAAACAACATGTCTATGGCCTGAGAGGGATTAATGGGTATTAAGCGGAAAAACACACTGAAATTATGTTCAATAACCTACCCCTGTCCTGTTGTTGGGACACAATTCGCTGGAATGACTCCGCCATCGCCAAAGGCCGCTAGCATGCAAACGTTGAGAGCTCCAGGGGTCTCTCCGCCAGCAATGTTGTCATCAAAACCCAATCCATTGTACCTGACGGGAATCTGGTAATCCCCTCCACTAATATTAAACCCCCCACCCACCCACCCACCCACACCCCCTAATCTTCAATGTATGGTTTATAATGATATATTGGGAATATTTGATATGACGGGGGTGGGGGGATTGCTATTCTTGTTGTTGCTTTTGTTGCTGCTAGTAATATGTTTGTAAATCACCTGATAAGCTTTAGCCAGTGGCGTTGCCACCATAATCGTTCTTTTGCTGCAATATCTGCTCGGTCCTTCCCCTTGCAAAACTCCTGGAGCATCAAGGTTTTACGGTTTTTGGCTTAGGGCTTGGCGTCTAAACCCTACACCCTAAACCCATAGGAATGGGTGGTGCAGGATATGTTCACATGGCCATGAAACACGAACCTACCATGTAAAGCCATTGTCTAAGCTCCTAATATTCCCCTTTAATAAGCCCTATAATGGCCCCCTATATAATCCCCTATATAACCCCCTTCAGAGAGTTTGGACTTTAGCTCATGTAATCCAACAGATTTCACGCCGTAAGCTTGAGCTGTCAGGAAACCGTCTTGCCTAAAGGGTTTAGGGTTTAGGGTTGAAGGTTGAGGGGTTAGGGTTTAGGGATTAGGGTTTAGGGTTCGTGTGTTGGGTTACGTTGGCATAATGAATTCTTCGGGACCTCTAGTAGGGACCCCCACCACCATTTTCATGGATAAACCCGATATGTTCTGCAGAGAAGCAAGTTCATGCCCCTAGAACCTGTGTTGAGGACCCTACATAACTAAATAGAGCTCAGATAGGTCCTGTTCTACTACATCTTTGTCAAAGTCAAATTTCTGGATGTGTACAAGTACGTAAATCGTTCCTCATACTAGAACAAGCCCACCCTCACTCCCGGGTATAAATTTGTCACCGTGATACTGCCAGGGCTTCATGTTAGAACCGTACCCCCTAAACCCCTAAACCCTAAACCCCTAAACCCGAAACCCCTATACGCGCTAAACCCTAAACCCCCTAAACCCTAAACCCCTAAACCCTAAAACCCTCAACCCTAAACCCTAACCCCCTAAACCCTAAATCCGCACCTCAACGGATCATTCGTCGTACCAGTGAGGCGGAAGCCCTTGTAGTTGCCCTCAAGGACTTGGCTGCAGGATGCGGCACCCAACTCATCCCGGATATTTTGACCTGGGTTTAGGGGTTTAGGGGGTTTAGGGGTTTAGGGTTTTAGGGGTTTAGGGGTTAGGGGTTTAGGGTTTAGGGGTTAGGGTTTAGGGGTTAGGCGTTTAGGGGTTAGGGGTTTAGTGTTTAGGGCTTTGGGCTTATGGCTTATGGTTTGGGCGGCTGAGGTCACCGTTAACATTCTGAGCTGGGTCACAGGTTCATGTAGTTTAGGGTTTATGACTTAGGTCATCCCTAATCTCTTGACTTGGGTTTAGGGTTTAGGCGGTTCAGGGTTTAGGCTATCCACTTGACCTGGATTAAGGGTTCAGGCAGTTCGGGGCCCAGGCTTTTGGTGATCCTTGATGTTCCTGCGCATTTCGAACTATGCTAAGGAGTTTGGCAATTTGGGGTCAGGATTTGGGTCATGAAACATATTTCGACCTGGATTTAGGAATTTCGTGGCTCAGGGCTCTGTTCTTGTCTAATATGGGTAATTCTCCAAATTAAGGTCCCATTTTGGTACCCCTGATATTTCTGTGTATGCTTGACAAGTGAGGCATTTAAAGACGGGTTGAAGTTGACTTAGTATCGCGCGGGCCCACCCATTAAGAGTGTACCTGGATCCCAGAAGCATGTAGAAAAAGAGCTTCTCTGGGCCATACATAGTCTAAACTCCTAGTATCCCCCTTACGAGCCCCTATAATACTCCCGCATTTACAATCCCCTATACAAACCCTTTAAAGCAATTCAGACTGTAGCTCATAAGGGCTGTGGCCCATTATTACACCTACTCTGGGTGTCCAGTTAAGCACGCTTCATGCTATTTTCATCTCCCCGGAATATTAGACGCTCCGTCATCCCCTAATATCAAATGTTCCCTAAAAAAGCTTGTACTGGGGGCATACTTACCATCATGGGAGGGGAGGAGGGTGCTTAAATGTCGGGGGGAAGGGATCGCATCGGCAATATCCCTTTTCAAGGAAGGGCCTGGCGTAGACAAACCCTAAACACCTAAACCCTAAACCCCTAAGCCCTACACCCCTAAATCCTAAACCCTAAACATGCTGTCCCACTCCTTCCCTC
>CAJNIZ010003465.1:0-16384 GCA_905231905.1 Symbiodinium pilosum | reverse complement strand
AACCCAAATCCCTAAGCCCAAAACCCTCCTAAACCCTAGATCCTAAATTTCGAGCCCTTAGCGATGCATGAGGAGCTTCCGAAAGGAAGCTTCTGTAATCCTAAACACTAACACCGTAAGTCCTTGAACCAAAGAATTCTTGTCGGGGCCTTCCAAAATCTTGGGATGTTGCGGAGGTACCTCGACTTAGAACACACATGCGCGCCCACTCACACACAATGCTGCTCCGTTGCCCCGATGCACAATTAAGCTCCTTTCAACACAGGTGTAACAGGGTTAGGGTTTAGGTTTGGGGGGGCAAGCGCGAAGAGATTTGTTGGTGGTTGAACCGTTGTATGGACTACAGACAAGCCTACGCTATATTGGGACTATATGGTCCAACAATGAAATACTACTCAGGTGAAACTCATACTAAAAAGGACCGTAATGGGAAGCCCAAACAGCGAACCACTAGAATATCGTAGGAATACACTAGATAAGAACACAACTACCAAGGTCCCCCTAAGCCCTAAACCCTAAACCCTAACTACCAATGTTCCTTTTACATTCCTGACATATTCTTGGGGTTCCCTGGTTTCGGGTCCCCATTACAGTCCCTTTATACTAGCGGCGGGGTGGAGCGCCTGAGGGTTCTGGGCTGTGGGGTTTAGGGTTTAGGAATTATTGGTTTACGGAATAGGGTTTGGTTTAGGGTTTAGGAACTAGAGTTTGGGAATTAGGGTTCAGGGTTCAGGATTTCGGGATTAAGGTCTAGGGATTATCGTTTAAGGTTTGGTTTGGGGTCCAGGGATGCAGATACATCCTGTGCTTGGAAGGGCAATACAAAAATCCTCATGAGCCTAAGTATCTTAGACCTTGGGAATGGTGATATTGTAGTCTACTAAGGGCACGCTGGATTTTGAATATCAATCGGCAGCTTTTTTTGTTATGGCCCTGTACCCTAAATGCTGAATTCTGTTGTGGGGATGATATCGTTCAGGAAGTACCGAGTACCGGGAAATGAGCCTTTCAGAAATCTAAGACCCTGAGGCTGAAAAGTCAAGCAAACAAGAAAATGCAAACGCAGAAAATTGGGAGTACTGAACGTAGGAACCTCAATTGCTACACATGTCGTGCATTCACAGTCCTTAATAGTGTACACGTACAGTGTACATCTTTCGTAGGGTCGGCACGGATGGAAAAGGCACTGGTGTGCAAATAACATCTTATTGCGGGGCGTATTCGGAACTGTAATTGCGTGGGGGTTGGTTGAAAAATATTTAAATGCACCATGCTCATAAGGTCCAAGCTAAGTCCCAAGGAGTTTGTTCAGGGCATGAAAAGCAGACTGCGAACCTTTCTTGTTTGGGCGAAGCAACCCTTCCTCGTCCAAGCAGCTGCCGCAAGCAACCATCAGAAAGGGCTGGCTCATGGTGGTAATGTCTAGGAACTAATTAGGCTCCAACTGCTTCACAACATGACACCAAAAAGGGCTACACAAAAAAAAAACACGTCACCGGATTCACGCGGCATATGTAGACCTGCTCAAAGTGCTCGTGAAGGCTTTGGGCGTGATCGCGAAGCCACGGAATGCTCGACATGCACCCCATTTCCAAGATCATAGTGTCCCTTCAAGTCTTCTGTCCATCTCCTTTTACCTACCTTTTCCACGCTCCCATTTGGTTCTGCTCTATGGGAATCTCTTACAAGAAGCACCAGCAGCCTTTCTCCCATCTAAGTAAAACAACTCAAAGCCCTCAACCCCCCAAAAACCTAAACCCCGCGCCCCATTCCCTGAGCCCTCAACCCTTAACCCTGAACTCTGAACCCTTGACCCTAAACTCCCAACCCCCTCCCGGCACTCCTGGTTGGTGTAGGGACCATCGACCCGAATGCGCCCAGCCTGAACGTTGAAATCGCTTGGCGCCTGGCAGTCTGTAGGGTTTAGGGTTCGCGCTTGAGGATTCAGGGGACAGCCTCTGTATTCTGCGAGTGTCTGTCCTAGTTGGGGACCCCAGAGGTCTATCTGAATTACGCTTTTAGAGTTCAGACACTCTGGTCTTGGGCACACTTAGAGGCTCCCTGGACTTGGTATAGGCAAGCCAACACTAAATAGAGGATAAACTTACTTAACAAATGTCCTCTGAGCATTGAAATCTGGTTTGGGGATGTCGGGGTTAAGGCTGACGGCTGAAATTGGGGTCTATGGCTGCAAGAGTAGCAGTCCATCGGCTTCACTCCTGCCCCAACCATAAGCCCTAACCCGAAGCCCTAAAACCCAAATCCGAAACCCGTGAACCCTTAAACCCCGAAACCCCAAACCTCTAAACCCCATATCTCACAAAGTGGAAGACGGAACCTGAAAAATCACCTTATCAAGAGCATGGCCCCCCGCACAGGGGGTTATATGGAGGGGTCATGAAAATCATACTGTTTTTTTCTTACCTCGACACCCGAAACCACGTGAGGGTTTTCTTATCTCTCCCAGAGGGTCCATATATATATATATAACTATTAGGGAATTAGGCCCCAAAATACCATTCTATAGAAGGAATTATGGGTCCCAATTCCCTAATGGTTGTATAATGTGGACCCTCTGGGTCTTTGTAACATTCCTCGAAGGGATCCATTCTGTCAGTCCTTGCTAACCAGGGGCAAGTTTTTGTGGCTGCCTAAATATTATGGCGTCTAATAGTTTGGGGTCCTAAGCCCTAAACGGCTATAAACCCTAAACCCTCCAGAGCTCTGGATGCCCATATATTCCAAGGGTCCACCAGACCTTCTCTTTTGACAAACTCCCGAAGTCAAGACATGGGATTAAGTTTTAGGGTACAATTTCTGTCCAGACCATATTAGTCCCACCAAATTCAAATCCTACACCCTAAGCCCTTACTGAAACGACAACATTGGAGACTCGAACCGACAGGAAGGGGAAATGAAATCAAAACTAAAGGGCTCATGGGGGAATCAAGGCTTTAGCGCAGAGCTACGCGGTTCAGGGTTTATGGTTTAGGGTAACCCCTTCCTACTCATGTTAAACAGCCCCACCCTCAACAGGAAATTCGTACACCCCGAATACATAAGGTCTCTTAAGGGCGGTATCTATCATTAGGGTATTGAAAACTAGACTGGACTACGTAACCACATAGGACTTGGGCCAAAGTATTGTTCCCAAAATAGGAGAAATCCATAGAGGGAGCCGTAGTCGTACGAACCCAAGTGTAGGGACCAGTATTTTGGGAATTTAGACAAAAACCCATAAACTGGCACCTGAGTTTCAGTTCCTCAACAGCAACCCAATAGTTATGTTCTTGCCTGGTTCCCACCAGTAGTCGCCCCAATCAGGGAATCTTTAAACCTGCCACTCTGAACCCCAAACCCTAATGTCCGTGAACCCTAAACCTTTGGCACTGTTTGTGCACCTGAAATGGCTGAGTGTTACTGTTGATGGAGGAAATCTTGCACCACCTTAAGTCCCTAAAGTCCTAAGAAGTACAGTAATTTAGGACTGCTAGGTGGTGGAAGATTTCATCCATCAACAATATTATATGCCAATCCCTGCTCCCGAGACTGGAACATGGCTTTAGAAGTAGTAGATCTAGGGACTTTAGGAGGGACCCCTAATAGGGACCCTTAATCACATTAACATTATAGTCATTTATATAGCCCCTATATCCCTAGGTAGTCCCCATATTAAGCCCTATAAGCTACAAGGGCCCCCATTAGGGGTCCCTCCAAAAGTCTTTAGAGTAGAAGACCGCATAATTGCGCATATTTGTCACTTCTAATCCTTACGTAACCATAGCAAAATATGCTGCCTCTAACCGTTCAGGCCCCTCCATTGAAGCCTGGCCTTTTGGAGACTATGATGTACAAGCCTCGATAACTAGGACAACATAATCTCCCCTTCAAAAAGGGATCCAATCACATTTAAACCCTAAATCAATCAAACTTAACTCCTTAATCTCTGAAGCCTCACCCGCGACCGCCCTTCAGGCTTAAACCCAGTCCTGAACTGGGTTCTTGTTGAAATACGATTAAATATGATCATTTTGAATCTATATGGGGCCCAGGTAAACGCAGAAATGCAAAATGTTGTTCAGCAAGAACCCAGCTAACTCACTTATTTCCCTCCCCAACAGCCAAGGCAACAACAAAAGCTCAGACCTTATCCTAAATCCTAAACCCTGAAACCCTTAACCTCTAGAACCAACTCCTTAGCACAAAAAGCTTATAAAGCTCTTCGGTTGGCTAAGCAAGTCCTTAATAAAGTTTAAGGTTTAGGTCCAAATGCTCCAATACCGGGGTTTCAGGTGTCCAAGACCATCCTGAGTAGAGATTGAAAACCTGAAGCCCGTTATTTGGCTACTTGGACGCTGAATAATTGCGCCGCATTCTGAAACCTAAGTCCTGAATCCTCAACCCCAAATCCCTAAACCCTGAACCCTGTCTAGCCCGTATATCACCCTTATATAACCCCTCTATCCCCCCCTTTACAATACTTAGCCCCGTACCTGGCAATCGCTCTCCCTGCTGGAGCACCAGCACAGGTAGTAACCATAGGCTTCCTGAAGCCATCAGGCTTTCAAGGCTTAGGGATTAAGGTTTAGGGCTTAGGGATGCAATTTAGAAGTTAGAGGTCAGGATTTAGGATTCAGGGTTAGGGCTTAGGGATTTCCAGAGTTCAGGATTTAGGTTTCAGGGTTAGAGTCAAGGGATATAATCCAAAAGTTGAGGATTTAGGATTCAGGGTTAGGGCTTAGGGATTTCCAGAGTTCAGGATTTAGGATTCACGGATATAATCCAAAAGTTGAGGATTTAGGATTCAGGGATTAGGGTGGAGGGGTTTGGGGTTCAGGGTATGTGGGATGAGAGTTTAGGAGTTAAGGTCCGGGTCTAGGGTGCAGGGTCTAAATCCTGTGGTCTTTGAATACCATAGTCTTCCTGGCGTCATCTTTCCACCCTAAATTAAACTCTAAACAAGTGGTTTCTTTGGGTTTTGGGACTTTGGGTTTCAAAGCTTAGGGTGGAGGATAGTGGTTTGAGGATTTAGAACTCTGGGTTGGGGAATCCCGGGTTTAGGATTTAGGGTTTAGGCTTTAGGGTATAGGCTTTAGGCTGTAGGATTCCGGGAGTAAAGCTTAACATTGAGGGTCTTGGGGTTGCGCACGTAGGGTCTAGGGGAGCCCACGGCCAGAAGTACGGCTTAACTTCAGATTTTAAGCCATGCCTACATACCTTGGGTACTGCCACACCCGAAGTAGGGCCGCTACTAAGAGTGTAGCTCTTCTGCAGATGCAATAAGAGGGAGGGGGGGACTGCTATAAAATGACCATACTGGACAGAAAGCCCAGCATACCTGAACAAAGCAATGCCCATCAAGTGGCATTAGGATCCCAGACATGCGGTCTTGGGCTCAAGGACTCAAGGGTTAACCTGAAACAAAAATGCAGCAGGGGCACCGGATCGGCAAGGAATATCCCCAAGTCCAACCTCAGCCAAGGCTGCTTTTTCTAGAAGGGTTATATAGGGTTTTGCATATGGCAGTACTCTGGGTTTAGGGTTTAAGGTTTGGGGATCTTAGCCCCAACAATGGAGGATCGAATGGAAAAGAACATGGAAAATGAGACGGAAACACGGGCTATGCAGGAGTTTGTGGGGTTGAGGGTTTCCGCAAGGAATGGGGTACGTGTTAAGTGTGTTAAGAGGTACGCGTAACAAGGATTAGAATATGTTAGCGCCTATATTGGTCCTTGCTAATTAAAGCCAAACCCTAAGAAATTACCACGTGGTAGGCTAAGTTTAAGGGTAGAGGTAGAGGGTTCAGGTGAAAGGTTGAGGGTTTAGAGTTTAGAATTGAGGGGTTAGAGTTCCCTGAGCAATAAGCCCTGGGGCCCTGCACCCTAAACCCTAAATTTTGGGAGCTTGGGGGTTTGGGGGTTCAGATTTTAGGGGTTCTAGGGTTTGGGGGTTGGGGTTTAGGGTTTAGAGGTTTAGGGTTTACAGACATAAAATGGCCGCTCCCAAGAAGAACCACATCCTAGGAAGTACGAAGTGCACTAAATCTACAAGAATGTTTGTTTGGGTTATCCCTGTACACCCTCTGCAATCCCTAAGTAATCCCTCTAGCACCTCTATACAGACCCCATATAATCCCTACATAACCCCTACTGATATAATCGCTATGTAATCCTATATAACCCCTATATGACCCCTGTATAATCCCCATATGACTCCTATACAAACATAATCCCTACACACAGTCTAAAAGGCCCCGAACACTGGCTGCTCTTCCGACTTCGACAGTAAAGCCCTCTGAGAATTAACCAACAAAGGCACCTCCAAAATCATGAATCTGTAAGGGTAAGGGTTGGAAGTTCAGGGTTTAGGGTTTAGGGTTAAGGGTAAGGGTTCGGGGTTCAGGGTTTAGGGTTAAGGTTTAAGGGTTAAGGGTTCAGGGTTTAGGGTTAAGGGTCTGGGAGAATAGCTGCGCAGTTATAAGGCAAGAGCTAAGAGGTGGACATTCACTGTTTTTCTCTTCGCGGTGTCTTCTAAGCGATTGGCAACATGATCCATGAAACACTCCTGTGTTTTGTGTACATGCCTTTTGGACTGAATTGGTGCGGTTGATACTAACCGGGTACTGTTCAATAATTTCAATTTCCAATTTAAGGCCATGTTGGTACTATTTCCTCTATAAACCACCATCTAGGGCGAGGTAGGGTGAGGTCGCTTTAACTAGCCCAGTCCTAGAGCATCCTGCATGAGCCGAAGTATTGGGAATCAGGATAATCTAGTACACTACCACCACGCCATAGATTTAGAAGCGCAATCTCCCCTTACAGGGGGTATATGAAGGTTAGATAGAGGTTAAGTAGGGATTATACAGGGATTATATACAGGTTATATCCCAAAACCCCAAACCCTGAACCCTCCTAAATCCTATTAAAGCAGCCCTCTAACAGCTCGGCATTCCTCAATCCAGTCCTCCCCAATATGCATGTATCGCGGGGAAATCTCTGCAATCCCCTAGACCCATAGCAGCAACATCCTGCTTGATCATTCCTTTGGGTTATACCAGAACAAAAATGAAAACTTTAAGGAAACTACAGAGAGATGTCCTCCACCTAACCACCGACGCCCAATCCCTAAATCCTGTATATTCCTGCGTAAGAAAAGAAAAATCCCCTTTGCGGGGACACTCATTTTTGAAACCTACCCTTAGTCTTGGGAAACCCAAAACCCTGCATATCATATCCCTATCTATGACCGTGTCATCCAACCTCAGCCCTAAAACCTTAAACCCTTAACCCTCAATAACCCTACACCAAAAGCCTACACCCTAAACCTTAAAGCCTATAAACCCTAGAGCGTAAATCCCTAAAGCCCCAACCCTAAACGCCAAAGCCTGAACCCTAAATCCCTGAACCCTAAACCCCATCATATACATTCCCCCTTTTGAACCCCTATAATTTAGTCCCCTATATCATCCCTATATAACCCCATTTAAGGAGTTTAGATACTCATACCCTCCCATATACCTAAACCTGAAAACCTAAACCCTGAAGCCTAAACCCTAAAGTCTAATCCCCACATGTCCACCTATACCCTCCCCATGTACCTCCACCCAAAGTACGAGGGTCCGACCGTAGAGTCGCTTCATCGCCGAAAACTGCAGGTTGGGACCTAAGCTTTAGGTTGGGTACCGCCACCACCCAGTAACAGTCTATATTAGGGGTCCTATTAAGGGCTATATATAACCATATTATGATAATTATCCAATTGTTACTGAGGGCGGGCAGTATCCAAGCTTTAGGGTTCAGGGTTTGGGGTTTAGGCTTTGGGGTTTGGGGGACTTCTTGAAGGTCCAACATAGTTTTAAGGGTTTATAAGGGTTTAGGATTTAAGCTCTAGGGGTTTAGGATTTTGGGTTTAGGATATGGGGTTTTGGATTTAGGGTTCCGGACTTAGGGCTTGGGATTGAGGGTTCAGGGGTTTAGGATTTAAGGTTTAGGGCTGAGGGTTTAGGATTTAGGGCTTAGTTGCATATGATAGTCATGGGGTCCTACGATTGGGATTGGAGTAGCTGAAACTCCTGTATTAGAGAAGCTTCTCATATACTTAAGGTCTGTAACCTTGGGGTTTGGGTGCCAAACACCCTAGTTGAGGCTGTAGTCCATGTTGTAGAAAATCCAAACCCAATGGTGCAAACCCAAAGGGTGCAAAGGAAAGCCCCCTGCAGCCTACCCGCTAAACCCAAACCACAAAACCCTAAAACCCTAAAACCCTGATTCAGGGCCCTATGGGAACCTGCAAACGCAGGAGGTAAGGCATTCAAGCAAGGTAATCCATACGGTATCCCTCAAACGCAGGTTTCTCAAAACAGGGGTAGAGGGTCAGGAGGATCTAGTGGGTAAACTTATAACCCCTATGCACCTAAATCCTGAACCCTTAAACACTAAACCGCTACACCCAGTAGACTTTGAACCCCCCAAAGCTATATAATGACCCCAGTCATCCTTATGACTAACCCTTGCTAAGTCTCCATGATGCCCTAATACTTGAGGGTTTTGGGCTTAGATTCTTACCCGAATTCCACAAGGCATTGTTTAGAAACACACAGAAATCGCGAAAGCTCTAACAAAGACCTTGTCCCCATGGTTTTGCCCCTAAATCCGAAACCCTATGTATCCTTCCCGACCTTCTAAGTCCTGAACCCTAAACCCTAAACTCATAAACCCTAAACCCTAAACTCATAAACCCTAAACTCCAAACCCTAAACCGTAAACCCAGATCCCCATGTACCCTATACATCCCTTTTTACCTGAAGGCTTGGGTTGCTGTTAAGGAACTCGAATTTAGTTACCCTAATGGGTCTACTTAGTGGTGCATATAATACGTAACTCATAGAGTATCTCGAATACAGTAACTTAGATCTTAAGTTTCTTAGCAACCCAGTACGTAAGCCCCTACAAGCCATGTAAACCCTACCTAGGAAACAAGTAGCCCATAATTATCGTTTATGTTCGCCTAATTGTCTCGTACTTTGGGCCTAAGGTGTTGCACGTCTTTATAGGAAGCACAGAGCAGAACCTAATCCAGGGGGGGTTTTCGGGTGTGGGGCTTAGGGCTTAGGGTTTTCGATTACAAGATTGTACTGCGTGTCCTGCTACCCTCAACCCTAGCTACGACCTAGATAAAAACGTTCAGCTTTTGGAGCTCTTGGTGGAGCTCTTTGGGTTTGGGGTTGAGTGTCTAGACCCTAAACCCTAAGCCCTAAACCTTGTATGAACCCCTTTAAATTGTAGATGCTCTTTGGGGCTGAGTCTAAGGCAAACGGTCATGTTCAATTAAAAGTAATGTGAGTACCTGGCGAGCCAACTCGGGTCGCTGGGACTCTTTAGGGTATAGGGTCTATAATAATCCCTTCAAGTAGATGGAATATAGGGGTTATATACGGGGTACATAGGGATAATGGAAAACAGAATGGACACTACTACAATGGGTTTAGGATTTAGGGTCTACAGACCCCTTAATTAGATAGAATATGGCTTTGGGAAGATCTCCATTCACCCTATATTCTATCTACTTAAGGGGGACTCTAACCCTAAACCCTATATTCCATCTACTTAAAGGGGTACTTTCTACAAAAAACACCATCATGGGGTGAGTTCGGATGAGGTCATTATGATTTGCCCGGAGATACGCCTAAACCCCAAACCCTAAACTCTGAACGCTAAATGCTAGCTTCCATTCTATTTTCCGTTATCCTATGTAACCACCCAACCCTAATGCTCCAAATACCCCAATGGAGGTCATACTCATAGACGTTGGGACCCAGTGTACGTATTCTTTGCAAAAATGGAGCCCTAGACTAACCCTAAACCGAGAGATAGTCTTGGTTCAGATTGGGGGCGAGTTTGCGCAGCCGGTGCAGCTTGTTGTTTCCGCGTTGATGAGGTCCAAAGAACCTATCATGTACGGGGCTTAGAGTTAGGTTTTAGAGTTTAGGATTTGTTCAGGGTTTAAAGCGGGTACACACAGTTTAGAGTTTAGGCTTTCGGTTTAGGGTTTCGGTTGCCAGCTAAGGTGACCATGCTAATGTCTATCAAAAGAGGGCCCAATAGGAACCCCAAAATACCGAAATCTTCATCAGGAAGGCCCCCGAAAGTGACCCATGGTTTTTGGTCTTGCAGGGGGCGTAGAGTTGAGGGTTAAGTATACTTGCTACCTCCTGACCGTCCAAGTGCCTATATACATACTCACGGCTTATAGGGTTTAGCGATATGCGTGGCTCCTACATAGCTACTTCGGGGCCTAGCTGTATGACTATACAGATATCCGGAACCTTTGCACATGTAGGGTCAGCCCGAAATCATCAGCTGCAGTCCTCACGGAAGACTGCGATGATATGGCCCATCACCTATAGGAGCCTTTACTGCGCTGGCCAGACACACGCTGCCTTGCACGCGTAGACACAGTTTTAGGGTCTAGGGCTTCGGGTTTAGGATGCCCGAAGGGTCCAAATATCTAATATACTTCCCGAAAACTTGTACCATCATTACTATTACCCAAAACCCGAGTACCTACTTCTTTTTGAGTATTTGGACTCTTCGGTCATGAACAATAATTCTGAACCCCGGCCCGCTAAAATCTAAATCCTAAATCCAAGTACCTAAACCAAAGTCGCCTTCTACATAATATCCTCATTACTGTCCTCAATCAAGGGTGAGCTCCGTTACGTTCGCTACAGTTTCCCGAAATTCAGAAGCGAGTTCGGGGCAGACTATCGACCAGTACTGGGCGCAACCGGCAACCTCCTGTGGTAGCCTGAGGGGCACGTCACGCTGACCGCGCTGCAAGTAAATGTTTACCCATCATTCTTTTGCGCCCTTCAACCCTAATTAGCTGCTGGTCGAAATTCATGTCTGTAGAGACGCCACAGGAGCGGAGTGCCGGCCGGTTCTCCTTCCTCGGCCATCTTAGCGACATTGACCCCTTCGCGCCCCATATGGCTATCATCGTAAGATCAAGACAAGCGAGAGAATGGAAGACGCGATTTCCAACCAAGGGCTCAAGCGCTACTCCGTCGTCCACTAACCCTTTGGAATCATAGCTAACGGTATCATTGAGCCACGGGTCCGGGGGGTGAAAACTCCCGCGGCTCACCTTGGCGGCAGCGCTCCACGCCACGAACTCTCCCGGTGCTCCCACCCAACCGAAGGGCATCACGAGGCTAGTGATGACAATGCCCATCATGCGGACCGCAAACTCGGGGACATCCTTGGGCCAAAGAAAATGCCATATGAAGGCTCAAGGGACGCCCCTCTCTACACAACGGAGAGGGATACCTGGATGCCAGGCCTTCCAGCATAGTGCTTGACGTGCGACTCTAGGATGCGGGGCTGGGGGGGCGGCGGGTGATTGAACTTGGAGCCTTGCTCGTTCTGCCTGCCGCATGTCGTTGAAAGGTCGACCTTCGGAGGAGATAGTGCGGTCTGGGTTCTGTTTCGGAACTGTGCCCAGTGGAGACTCAGCCACCCCTGAACTTGAGAGCACCCCTTCCACCAAGGGATACTCGGGGTCCACCATGATACCGCTCCGTACGCGGCGTCCTTCCACGCTTTCTGCATGAGCTCCTCCTCGTGGCCACGAACAGACCCGTGATTTTTCGCCGATTCACGGGCTGGAACAGCCTCTCTCCTGCTAGGAACTCCGTCTTGGGCCATTTCCAAAAGATAGGCGCGATGCAGATTTGTGATCCCCTGCACGTGGCCGCCCTCCGTAAAGGCCAAGTGATTCCCAGAAACGATTAAGCGTTCTTGGTTCACAGCCTTCGCTGCCTTCTCAACTGAACCAGAGAGGCGAAGTAACCGAGAGCCCAGTGCAACGGCTTCCTTCAATGAGTCCCGGGAATAATCCTTTCTGCGCCTCCAGGTACTGCTTCGCGAGCGCTGCCACCGGGTTGTTTGGCCTGCAAACCCCAGCCACCGTGTCCGCGTCACCTGCAACTAGGTCGGGATTGGGTTCCAGGGCCGAAGCGGCCATGTCAGACAGCGCGGGTGACACGAGTCCAGGCAAGGCGCAGCGTGCGTCCTGCCCGGCCAGAGCATGGCGCAAGTCCCAAATGCCATAGGCGGCCCGAACAGCTAGGCCCCACGCAGCACAGAGTGCAACACTGTATTAGCTGGGCAACACGAGTACGCGGTACCCCAGCAACTTATAGCCCTTGTAAGGCCAACGTGCACGTGTGGCGCTGACGCCAGGGCACTTGCGTGCAAGAAACAGACGTGCCCATGGATACCCGGAGAGACCAACCACCAAGTGCGCCTGCAGTGGTCTTGACCGGGCGTGCCTTCCTCAACCTCGAGGTACCACACGTGCATGTCCATGGCGACAATGCGGGCGCCAGTGACCCAACGGAGACGCCGAAGGCTGGGGAGGTCCCCAATTTTGAGGCAGCGGCTGGCGCTGCTCTCGAAGGCAAACTCGCGACCATGTTGAAAGAGAGTCTCACACAGCTCGGCAGAGAAGTCGCCCAGGAGCTCATCATCACGACTCCAATTTTCTTCCGGGGCTGCAAACGTCCGGGTGCCCCCGTTGAGCAGCTGGAAGTCGCAGGGCGACCCTAACTGCCAGATGTTGGGGACCATCGGGGCCGGTGCGGCCTTTGCCATAGCGCGAAGACGATCGATCGGCAACGGCGGGGTCGGTGATGTCGTGCTCAGGATGGGCGCCTTGCAGCCGCAATTGGTCCTCGTAAAGCTCAACAAGGTCAGAGCATAGAAATGCCATGAAATGCCTAGTGTCAATGACGCCAAGCACTCGACTATACTGAATCAGTAAGCCGGTGCGGTCAGTTCTAGAACTGCCTTCCCAGGTGGGCTGCAATCGAGCGGCTCTTTGGGCAAGTTTGACCAACACGTCGCTAGGTTCACGCCCACTCCGCGGCCGCGAGTTTTCCGCAAGTAATACTCTTTGTCCACAGCGCGAGGGCCATCAGGGCCTGTAAGCTCCAATGCCACGAAGCCTTTCGCCAATTCGAGTGAGGGGAGATCCACGGCCACACGGGGTGCGTCTGGCCCAGGCGGAGCGCCCACTCCCTCGTTTGATCTACCCGCTCGGCGCGGGCAGCAACACGAAAGGATTGGGCGCAAAGTCCCAAGGGACCAGGCAAGTCCCACCAGAGCAACCAGAGTAATCACGCCAGTGTTCGCCAGGCCACGAACGGCCTGAAGTCACCAAACATCCACAAACCAGATATCAATGAGATAGCTGGCCCAGGCATCACCAGTGGCAGCTTGTCCTGGTTGAAAGCGAGTAGAAAACGCCCTTCTCACAGCCCATTCAACTAGGAATGAAGCGCTCCACCCTCCAACGAATCTCCTCGCCAGAATCGGCTGGCCCGGGCCCACTCGGGGACCCGGATAGCGGCGGGGGAGGAGGGGAGGGAGGTAGTCCCTTTTGTCCACCACCAAAAGAGAAGAACCAAGGGAAGTAAGATTAACATAGCATTCGCCCGCACATCCTTACCTATCAGGGCGGTACGCCCACCAACCCCACCCTACCACCGGGAGGGCTAGCGGTCCAAGGCGCACAGCGACGACCATGGCCTGTGACAAAGTCCCTTGCACGAAGAAAGCTTGAGACGCAAATCTTGTGCCACGCGGACATCATATGCAGGACTCTACGTTATCTCTAACATGCAAAACCCCTGCTGCACCCCCAAAGCACCCAAACCCCCAAACGCTAGACTCGGTAGTCCCTAAACCTTACGGTTACACCGTAAATGTTCCTACAAGCATAGGCCAATCCAAGCGAGCCCATGGATTGTCTCCTCCCTATATTAACTGCTACTAACCGCTACGGAGTGGTCTAGGCTTTAGGGTTCTACATAATCCCGTCTAGCATAAGAAAGATTATAGGATTCAGGGTACTCCCTGATAATATGGGATTCCGTTCTCTTGTCCATTACGCCCTATACACACAGAATCCCTATAGGCGACTTTCACGTGACCCTACTTGACGGTTTATTGGACTTAGTACCTGCTTGTAACTGGGCTTGTAATCCTATGTGTCATCCCCCTAACTGGACTTCTGTCAGATACCCAAATTTTAAATGATAGTTAGTGTTATAAGCCCGGTTATAAGAAGATACTAAATGCCCACAACTACTAACACACACGTAGTCGCATGGGATAACTTATGAAACTTCCTCTCCATGTCTGCCGAAACCATGACCTATGATGGATGCAGCCAGGATGCATGAAGAGGATTCCAGATCTCAGAGTCGCAGGCAAACTCACCGTCAACAGTGCTGAGATCGCAGACGGTTCTTGCGCGGGCCATAGCATCAATCGGAGATTCTGACCGTAGTTCAGGGCTGATGTCTCGCTGCTCTACCACATCAAAAAAACTCACAAGCTTCCGTGGTCTTTCTGGCCCATCCCTCCGTCCCATCGGGTTGACAAGTATGGAGCCTGTGCGCTGGTGGCGGGAAGCATCCTCGGCTAGCATGGTTAGGGCAGTGGGCTCTTCGGCAAAGCGCAGACCACAAGCTACTGCAAGCTGCTCAAGCCTGGGACATCCGTAGAAGTCCAAACCTATGACCTATGATTCCATGACGGATGCGGCCAAGATATATGAAGAGGACTCAGAGTCGCAGACAAACTGGCAGGGCTTGCCATTGGCATTCCCTGTGCCACCGTCAATAGTGCTGAGATCGCTGATACTGCCTCTGCGGGTTATAGCAACCTTCTGCGCCCCATTGTTGCTGGAGCTCAGCAGAGAGGGCAGAGAGCCATCCTGGTTTGGAAAGCTATGCAAACATGCCTCACATGTGCGCAGCACAGAAGCGACATCTGCGCGCAATCGGTTCTGGCCTTGCTGTTGCCCTTAACTTTAACTTTCTCTTCCTTTCCTGTTCCTTTGGTCTTGCGAGTCTTGCCTTCTGGCTTTCTCTTGCTGGGCTCGAGGTCGGCATAGACAATCTTGGCGGCAAAAACATGCAACATGAAAATCATGAATTGGACCTATCCCTTGGGGTTGGGGGGGGGCTTTGGGGTAAGGCCGCTCCTCAGGTACCCCTATGGCTCACATGTGCGCAGCACCGAGTCGAGAATGCCCAAACACCGCCTCTGAGCTCTTGGAGTCGCCCTCTCTCACCTTCCACTTCCCTCCCAGCCCTCCCACCTCCCGCCCTCCCACCTTCGGGAGGTGCGAGGGTGGGAGGTTGGGAGCTGGGAAATCGGAGGGTCGCCGCAGATCGCTGGAAATCGAAACGATAGATCAATGTCCATCGACGCGATTCGGTCATGGCATGTACTAAGTCCCATGAAATTTCAAGTACACAACCCTCAACCCCTGAACCTAAGTACGTAAGCCCTTAACCCCCAAACCCGAAATCTCTGAACTCGTACATCCCTAAACCCATAACCTCTCAGGCAGCAGAGAGCCTCCACTGCCACATTTTGCCCGCTGGGCGCCGAAGCGATCGCCAGCTGCAAAGCCAAAGCCTCTGTAGCAGTTCAGTGGGTTAAGGGGTTTGGGGTTAAGGGAGGGTTTAGGGTTGGGGGTCTGGGGCTAGGAAATCTGGGGCATGTCAGTGTGATTGGGGTGGGTGGGGGCTTTGCTAATATGGCATTATGATGCAGTTTGGAACGTAGCATAGGGTGCAGGGCTAGGGGTTTGGCGCTTGCCCTAAACCATAAACCAGGGTTTGTAGGTTCAAGTGCTTCTAGAACAGGGCTTGGAGTGTAGATGCCTGAGCAGCTACAAACAGCAAACGGTCAAAGGTTGAAACCATGGGGCCCTAGTATGGGCCCTTAACCCTGGGATCCATGTATATATAATACACCCAATGTGTATGTACCCTTAAGGGTCACAAGAATCCCCCTACAAGGCCTAAGGGCCCATGTTAGGGGCCCATACTTCTAACCTTAGAACCTTGAACATTCAAAGGCTTCGCCACATTATGGACTGGAAGCCTCGGGAGGTCCTGCGCCCTGAAATAGGGGGTGTGGGGGCATTTATGAATCAAAGGTTGGGGGTCCATGGGCCCTCTTTAGCCGGCCCCTGGAAGCCCCCCCCCGGAAGGCCCTGGGAGGCCTTGGGAGGCTCCGAGGGCCTGGAAGCCCCGGGAGGTCCTGGGCCCTGGGATAGGGGGTGTGGGGGCATTTAACCAAAAAATAATGTGACCTAAAGGGCCACACCTAGCATGTCGGGCTAGGGCTTACAGCGTATTATTTGTGGCCAAAGCATATACTACCAACTACCAACCTGGAACGAAGCGCAGTAGTATACATTAAAAAACTGGAGAATGCAACATATCACAAGAGCCAAAAATTAAGCCGTACATGAGCCTCGATAGCCAATCCCAGATAATCCCTAAGGGTCCAAGGACTCA
>CAJNIZ010003464.1:0-23543 GCA_905231905.1 Symbiodinium pilosum | reverse complement strand
TGTATTGTAATGTAATGTAATGTATGGTAATGTATGTATGGTAATGTATGTATGTATGTATGTATGTATGTAATGTAATGTAATGTAATGTAATGTAATGTATGGTAATGTATGTATGTATGTATGTATGTATGTATGCACATATGTTATCAACAATCTGCCGGAATTTCGGGATGCTCCGCACGGTAGCACTTTTATTTTTTTTTGAAATTTACAGGATGCTCCGCGCAGGAGCGCGACCTTCCTCAACAATTTCAGGATGCTCGATTTTCTTCCAAATCTTCAGGATGCTCCGCACGGGAGCGCAATCTTCTTCCAAACTTTTAGGCTGGTCCGCACGGGAGTGCGATTTTCTTCAAAATTTTCAGGATGCTCCGCATGATAGCACGATTTTGAACCAAAGATCGATGAAATTTCGAGGATGCTTTGCACGGGAGCGCAGTTTTCTTCATAATTTTCAGGATGCTCCACACAGGAGCGCGATGTTGTTCAAAATTTTCAGGATGCTAGCTCGGCAGCACGATGTCCGTCCAAATTTTTCAGGATGCTCCGCACGGAAACGCGATTTTACTCACACTTTTCAGAACGCTCCGCACGGGAGCGCGATTTTTCCCTATTTTCAGGATGCTCCGCAAGGAGGCGCGATTTTTGTCCAAATTTTCAGGATGCTCCGCACGGGAGCGCTATTTTGAACGATGACATCACGAATCTTGTACCAATCCTGTACCGGAAACTTCCGCCAAATACCGCCATCTTGAGCCCAGAAAACCATCTCGAACGAAGTACAACGGAATGATTTGATATAGAAGTGATATAGAACTCCTCGACATCATTGTTCATAAATGATCCAAATTTTCCGAATGCTCCGCGCAGGAGCGTCAGAGCGTCATTTTTTTTATCGAATTCGATGAAAATAATTCGACGAAACTTCGAAGATGCTCCGCACGGGAGCGCGATTTTTGAAGATATAAAGATGATCAAGACACGAAAAAAGTCAAATTGTCTCAGTTTTTGAATGTTTCAGAAGTGAGCAAAACCCGAAATTTTTGAGGATGTCTCGCACGGGAGCACGATTTTTCTCAAACAAAGGCGCGACCAGTTCGGATACGACCCTCTCTAGCAAGACTAATTTAAAGGCGAAGTCTTCTATTTTTTGATCGAAAATCAACATAAAATGCCGATTTTTTGAAGATGTCTCGAGCGAGAGCGCGATTCTGAAGCGAACAAGGGCACGTCCAAATGCTTGCGCGACGGAAGAGTACACAGGCATGGCGGGCGACAGTGCATCTAAACAAGTAGAACCCCACAGTGAATGCGGGTAAAAATGAATAGGACTGTATTGGATATCTCTAATATCAGGATTGGTCCCATTGAAAATCTATTTAGATATGATCCTCTTTCCCCATACGAAATGCTTCCTAATTGTAGCTAGTCTTTGGAGCCTAATTTTGCCAAAATAGTTTTCTTTAAATATGGCCCCTTTTATTGTTCTAGTGCTCGGATTAGGCAGGATGTTAACACATTTGGCACCCATGCGACCTGCTTTGGATGAACCCATCTCAGCATGCATACTTCACTTTAGAGCCCAATATTGCAGTTTTTTTCAGCTGAAGGAAAAAGTGCACTTGTTGAGGTTTGGTGCTTATTTAAAACCTTCGAAACATCTAGATCGGCCAAATTCGGTATTGTCTTTTTAAAGCTTGGTTTGCCTGTTTGCCATTAATCCAGTGGTTTTTCCTTACACATTTTGTCGGACGGCGAGGCCTACATTGTGGGTTTCCTAAGGACGGCCCAGCAGGCGCCAAAGAAGAATATTACAAGACGGCGAGAACCTAAATCTTGAAACCAGGCCGGGGTTGAACATTTCAACTTACACCGTGTAATTCATAAGACCTTAGACATTAAAAATCCCAAGCCCCGAGTTGGAGTCTTCTGGATGCCATACGGGCATTGGTTCTGCAACACTTATGTGTTGACGCAGTTGGGTTTCTGCAACAAGTTGTTTTCTCGCCTTTTGTTGGCTTGTTGCTTACTTTTTGTCTTTGGCATTGTCCCTATTTTTTTGGGGTTCTACCTGGCCTTGGCTCGTTCATGGGTTGATGACGTTTCGGCTTTTGCATGAGTTTTTGTGTGCTTCGCAGATGCCCCGATGTTCGTTTTATGATTTTTTGCTAGTTTTTTAAAGCATCATGTGAATTCCGCGTAGGGCCGCATAGCGTTGCCATGGAAAGGTCACATCAAGATTTCGGCAAACGAAGTGCAGCAATGAACACAGGATACAGTAATCAAATGGAATTAGGATGCTTTTGACTAGGCGAGGCCACTAGCTATCCTCAATGAACCCGTGTTATACGTTCTTTTAATATTTGCAACGAAGTAGATTTACTGAGTCAGAAAAGCCTCTAAAAAAGGCATGGTCATCCTTTGGATGGAATGCTAGCAAATTGAAACATCCCTCATTCGGATCCCCACCAAGCTTTGGCCCCAAACATTCAGCGTGCCAATAGGGGTTACTTAAAAATTTGGGGCCCAACTAGGCTACCATTGGGGGTTTTTCATCTTCCTTATCGCGCCGTGCGTTGGGAACCCTTGAGCATATGCATGTTGTTCGCATGCTTGAACACTGCTCTTTTGTGGCTTTCTTGCTCAAGGGATGCGAAGAACAACAGCGAACTATTCCCCGCAAACTTCATGGCGCTCAAGGCACCATTCTGTTCATTCGATCCGCGTGCTGTCTAACGGCCGATTGAACTCTTGGCCGCCGCTTCGTGTGTTTGGAATGTATTTTGTTTTGGAAACATCGAAACCATGAAGATCATTGATGAGGGATGGCAGTATCGTTTAAATTTCCTTTCAACACAAAATGTTTCACAAAGCATCACAACAGAGTAAGCGGGGAGTCGTGATTGAATCAAAGGTTTTTTAACATCGCACAAAACCTTAGACCAAAAACCCTAAACCCTAAACCCTGACGCCTAAACCTTAGACCTGTGAACCGTAAGCCCCAACGCCAACAATCGTTCAGGTTGAACCCTGACGAGTATGTCTTAGGACGTGCACCGCTCAGAACCTGGCTTGTTGTTGACTAACACGTTTCTGGTTTGGGGTTAGGGTTCATGGTTGTGGGTTTGAGGTGTAGGTTTAGGGTTTGAGGTTTTGGGAGTAGGGTTTAGGGTGGGGGGTTTACAGGTCAAGGGGTTAGAGGTTTAAGTTGATTAGCCTTTGACTTTTTGGTGGTTTGACTATCCACATTTTCGCGCAGGCTGAGCTTAATACAGATCAAACATGATTTTTTTGGTCCCTCAACCATATTCAAGGAATGTGAGCGCCTTCCTTGAGCTTCGCCTGGACGTTGAAAGGCCCAGTCTGGATTTGGATGCCACGTCCGGCATCTGGATGATACATTGACAGGTGTTTGTATGAAAAATCCGTGCTTCAGATTGGAAGCACAACAACCCAACAGGAAACTCCGAAGGAGTTTTACTATATGTGTAGTCTCATTTGGTGCAGCCATCTGCACACCACCAAGATTTTTTGGTCCTGTTGGAGCCAACACATCGCAGTTTTTCTGAACTTTAGAACCTTGAGCCCTGACGCTACTTGGAGGGCTAGGGGGGCTCAGTAAAAACAATTACAATCCTTGTATGGCCCAATCGTTAACTCACTCTCGCTCCAAGTAGAAACCTGAAACCCCAAACCTTACGCCTTGAAACCTCCCAAAACCAGCCCAGACCCTCCAAAACCAACCCGGACCCTCAACCTAGGTATCCCCGAAGACTTGTCGGACCTACTTCCGCATCTTCGGCCTTTGGCCCCTTACCCGCCATCTGTGCGACTGAAGGGTCAGAGCCTTGCCTGCTTCCCAATTCCAGGAGCGCAAACGCTTCCCTGACCTTGCTGGATGGTGTCTTAACCTTGTGTTCCAGGCAGGCGGTGTAACAGCAGGACGAGCTCCAAGACCGTGGAGGTATGGCTTTGTTCAAAGAGCATCGCCTTGGAGTCTGGCAGGTGTTCTGCACGTAGGCCTCCCATGAGCCCACGTGAGTCTGCAAATATTCTGACTTTCCAGGCCTCTCATCTGGATTCAGGCTAGTGCACTACTCCCCGGTAGTGCTTCCCAAGCAGCTGACCCTGTTCCAGCAGCTTCCTTTTGCAGCAGCTGTCTTTTTCGTTCCACCTTGGCAGGGTCAGGGCTCTTATCTAGATTCCGGCTAGTGCATTTCCCAGTGCATTTCCCCGCTCTGGTTGTTCCAAAGCCTCTCAGTCCCTGCCTGTACCCATCTTTTGCAGCAGCTGTCCTTTTCACTCCACTTTTGCAGGGCTCCTTGTCCACGCCTCTGCCTCGACTGCCCACCAGCTGTTCACTTAAGCCTGGTGATTCCTGTCCCCAGGGTCTTCATGACCCGTGAAGCGGCCTGCCTCGTCCCACATGCTGTGCAGAGCTCATGTCTCAAACGCTGACCTCCCCGGCTGTCCTTGAATTCTGGAGGTCCCATGCGTTGACAGGCTTCCTTCCTTTGTAGCCCTGCCACTGCTGCCTTAATGTGAGCAAGCAGCCTTCCCAAGTTACGGCTTAGAAGCAGCTGCTGCTACAGTGCCCGTCGCCCAAATCTGTGGAGGAGCCGTCACGATCCTTTTGAACGAATCCTTATGACATTCGATAAAGACTCCCGTTGACATCCTATGGGGCCCATGTGGGCTTTCGCGTGGATTCCGCTTTGATGGTCAGTTGCTGTTTGCCCGAAACGCACAGTGCAAGTTCTGGCCGTAGCTGCAGGCTCTGGCGTGCGTTCCCTTGGGGACTGTGTTGTGCTGCGTGTCAAAGTTCGGGCTCCCATACCTTCAGCATCAGTGGCATCCTGATCAAGCGGTCCCCCATGTTTTAGCACGGAGCCTTTCAGGAGTTTCAACTTCCTGCCCGGCCCGCCATGGCCTGCGGGTTTCAGCCCAATCACTGGAATTCGCAGCTGCTGGTAGCCGCTCTGTGTGGCCCCAGACAGCACCAGGGCCTTCAAGGGCCTGTCATGCTGGAGGCATCTGTCTTGACTTGGGGTCTCTGATCTGCCATCTGCCAATCTTGTCTTGCAGCTCTGTGCCCTTGAAGCCCCAAGACCCAACTCCGGAGCGCACGTCGCGCAGGGTCGCGCACCGCGTGCAGGTTGTAGGCCGGGGTACCGGGCTTGCCAGAGTTTGCTGCCAGGTGGTTTGTAAGGTGTCGGAGGACTCAGGCCTCCTCCAAGAGCCTTTCTGCCCCAAATTGCGGTGCAAGGGCTCCATACTCAGTGTCTTTTTAGGAAGAGATGGTGCTAAGTGTCTAGGCGCTGGAAGATTGCACAGTATCTGCATTGGACATTGGACACCTTTCCAGGCGTAGACCAAGTCAACAACCCCAAAAGACAGACCAATTCTTGAAGCATACTCCCAAGTGCAAGGCTTTGAGTCTTAGCCTTCCCCTCTGCAAGCTGTAAACCACGAACCCACAGGAGCTGCCCGAAGATTCCCTCTTCAGGATCCTTTTTGTCACGAGCAACGGGTGACTTGCGCGCTTTTCTGGTGCGCCTTGTGGGGTCAGGGCCTGTAGGTCCTAGGCAGGACCTGAAGTTCCTTGCAGCTTTGGGATTCGGCCTTCAGGCCCTTCCATGCTTACCAGGACAAGCTAGGCTCACAAACTGTTGAGGACCTCGAAGAAGAGAGGAGCATAAGGCCTCAGGTGTCCATTCTGTACCCTTCCGCTTCTCACGGATCATCCCTTCTGCCTCCTTCCGGTCTCTCAGGATTGCGCTAGGGCCCTATCAGAATAAGAGGCAAGGTGCTCAAGGACATCCAAGAAGTCTTGGTGGGTTAACTAAAGCCATGCCTGACAGTTCTACAGACTCAAGCCTGATAATTTCCCCAGCCCCCAGATCCTGGGTTGCTTGCAGCTTCTTCCATTCCTGAAGCGCGTTGAAATCATTGGGCCTCGCCCGAAGTTCCAGCCTTCCAGGTCAGCAGTTTCAGTCTCATTGCTGCCTAGAAGGTTTGCCTTGAAAGCCGCGCCCCCAAGTTTCCGAGGCTTCGCTGGCGTCCGTTGCTTCTGGCAGGTTTATCAAGGAATTTCAGGCGGCTTTGATCCATAGCTTTCGGCTTTCTGCCGGACCTCTGCCTGAGGCGGATGGAGGCCCTGGCTATGCCTTTTGGGCGTTGCTGTGACTGACCAGTCAGCTGCGGGTTTTGCCTTCCTTTCTCTGGCTTGGGGTCTGCAGGCCCCGCTGATCGTATCGCAGTGAGGCCTAGCACCGCTCCTGGAAGATCTCATCACACACCATAAGTCCACTAGTCATGGCCTCCAAAGCAGATGTTTGACTTCCGAGAAACTTTGGAAGAGCGACCTGAGCCAAGTATCCGACACGGATGCGCAATGGTAGCCCCTCTGCATGGGCTGATCCTGGGCTTGCATGGCCCTCTCCATCTTCTCTTGAATGTTCCTTGAAAGATATCAGAAGCACAATGATGACCGGAATGCTCGAGTTCAAGCTGTTTGGGCATAAGCTCCCTGGATCAGCCCACTCTTAAGGAGTAAGAGGTGCATAAGCAAGTTCTCTACCTGACCTTGGGGGATGTAGGGCTGTTCAGCAACTGCATCTACCCAAGTCACCGGCGGATCGCACCCTTCCTTCGTGAAGCAGCGCTCCCCCAGCGTGCGGACAGCAGAGGGATGTCCAGGCCTCGGCCACAGAAGGAGGGAGCAGATCTCAGAGCTCTTTTCGGGACGCGATGTAGGGATCTGTGCCCCCCAATGGCCCAGAGTCTGTGTTCGAATTCTGCGACTTTCTCTAGGCTTTTGAAGGTGAAGGGTTCATACTTCTGGGAAGCCCAAAATGGAACCCCCATTTTTGGGAAGGTGAAAGGCCGTCAGAGGTTTGTTACTTGAAGCCCTGCCTGGTCCACTGAGACTTCTCTGAGGCATCGGAGGGTCTGGGTGAGCCTAGCCAGGGTGGTGCGCATGTCGTCAAAAGTAGGGTCCCGATGTGTTGGCGAGGTAGGAGGATCTGTGAGAATGAGGACCTCCAAAATGGGGCCGTAGTTTTCGAGCATGTCCATGTTAGAGCAGTTCTTGTGGAACTGACAGATTGCAATCTGCTGGGATTTCCACCGCAACACATGCGGTAGGCAGAGTGGTAGCGCCTTAGTCTGTCCTTGCTCTCTCAATCTCAACCATGATGTGTTTTCTGGATCGCTGCATAAGAGATCCTGATATTTGGACACCTTTTTGGTCACCGCATAGTTTGTTGGAAGTCGCGAGGTGGCCGTCAAGCTGCCCATTATTCTGCCTTCGATGCTTCAGCAAGTAGAATCTAGGTGCCAATGGCACAGTGGCTTAAGCAAAGTTCTCTACCATTACAACTGTTGCTTTCGAAGCAACAGTGATATGAGATGGCCGTCTTTGCGGCCCCTGGGAGGCTCTGTCATTGCCCACAATGTTCTAAGCTTCCGTGCCCTTTCGATGCCTTCTACCTTGCTATAAGGCCTCACAAAGGAAAGTTTGCTTCGAGTACCGGGGCCATTTGATGGTGCTTCCTCCTCATGATGCTTACATCCACAAACAATCATAGGATCTCCTTGCTGAGCGCCCCTAAACCCTAAACCCTAAACCCTAAAGGCCCATATCTTTGTCAGAGACCTAGCCGCCAGTTTTAGGATGGTAGACTCCAACGACGAGCCTTGCATTTCGGTCCCTGGGCTCTGTGTTTGCTCGCCGAGGCTGCACCTTCAGAGGCTTTGTCAGTCATTGTATCTGTCACTGTGGACAAGACCTCAATAGGATTCGCAGCTGTGAGCATGCTGCAGGCGTGTGCCTCTTTGTGTCTTCTGAGTGTATTCTAAGGTGCCCACCTTCCCACCTGGAAGCCTCAAGTTGTACAGCTCCGGGAGGTTGAGCTGCTTTGGTATCCTGGCTAGTTACTGCTCACCAAAGATAGGACTTGATTCCCGGAAGGGTGAGGCTGCCAGCAAAGTGAGCTGAAGTTTCAGAAGGCACTGTTCCAGCAGCTGCTTTGTCCTTTTGGCATCCTCCACAAGGTCCTGACGTCCTTTCGCCAGCAGCAGCCTTTTGCCAGCTTGCCATGTCAACTGGGTGGCAATCTGGGATAACCACCAATTTCCCTTATTCCTGTATAAGGGGATCTGTTCATGAAGAGATTTGAAGCCTTCTAGCACAAACCAGTCAAGTACGGACCTCCTACACTGCAGGCCTCGCCCTCCGATGTCTTTGTTGCTTGGTGGTAGGAAGATCATAAGGTTCCATGAGTGCAGGGTGTCATACACCAGCTTCACCAGACCCTTCCGGCGGACCGTGAAGCAGTCGTATCATCGCCCCTATTCTAAGGATCACAGGATATTGAGGTCAAAACTTGGGCATATGCAGCCCACTGGTGAGGCTGTTCCTTGAAAAGAACGAGGGCAAGAGGACTGAGGTCTTGAGCCTCAATTGTATGTCCGCTGTTCCAGCAGATCCCAAACCTCCATCCACGCAGACCGTGCAGCTACCCTCTGTTAGGGCCAAAGTACCATTGGGAGCCATTTCTCCCCAATTGAGGGTACTAGGAGTGTCTTGCTATTTACTTCTGCCTTAGGGTCTTGCAACTGCCTGCGGCTCACGCATGGACTTTCCCTGCACCTTTGCACATCTCCTTCGCTGCTGCGCTGACCGGCGCAGCCTCTCAGAAGCCACGGCTTAGTGTGAAAGTTATGGTCCGTGGCGGGTTCCCATTGTGATACAGCCCCTAAGTTTTAGGGTACACAACAAAGGATCATAATTTTGACAAACCCACTTAGAGAGCTTGGTATTTGTCCCAGTTGCCTGGTTTTTTTCAGGCAGATTCGCATGTGAAGTTTCCTCACGCAGCGCGGCTGTGCCGGGCAAGGCTGAGATGAAGATGAAGGATAGAGGGGGAGGTTTGCAAAGTTCATGCGCCTTCGCTTTTTTTGGCTTCCGTGGTCTGCAGAGAGCGCCCAGCCAGGATGCTTCCAGAAGCAAGGATCTCCGTCCAAAACTCCAAGTACCATCGACCCGTACACCGGGACTAACCCGACAGAGATGCCTAAGTTCTGCAAACCAAAAACCTCAACCCAAAGATTCTCGTCCGCATGTCCAGCCCCTTACAGCAGGCATGAAGGCACCAAGTGAACTGGGGGTTTCCCAAGATTAGGGTACCATTTTGGCGTCCCCATAATAAGGGTCATAGCATATTGGGGTCTATGTTGGGGTCCCCCTATTTTGGGAAACTACCATATCTGCCATCATCAGCTCTCCCCGTAAGCTTCCCGCCCTTCTTGTGGAGGGCCAGACTTCGCAAGCTACGGGTTCCAAGTGATTTGCAGGCTTCTTGAAGGATTTCATACATCATTGAATCCTTCGTTTCCAAGGGTTCGAGGCCACTACTTCGACTGACTACTTCGACTGCATGAAGCCTCTACCGCCTTAGCCTGCAGATCCGTTTGGGCCCGGACAGTTCTTTCCCAGCCCTTCTCGAAACGTCTTGACATATGTAGGCAGGTAGCGCTGGGAAGCAGGGTCAACAGGGCCATCAGACGGCGAGCGACTTTAGGAGAGCTTTGAAGTTCATACCTGGTGGTTTTCCTTAATTGGGGGACCGCGCCATGATCCTTTTTATAGACCCCCCCCCTATAAAGGTATCCCTAAATATAGGAGACCCCCCACCTTTTGTCCAATGAAGGGTTTATAAGCCCCGGAGACTCAATGCTCAGGCGATGTAGCCTTTGCATTGACCTAGCTGGCAAGGTCTTCCACTCAACTCTCCCCCTCGCCCGTATCTTGAAGCCCTATCATTTGGCAGCCTTTTCACGCCCGTGATTTCTTGAGGGTCATGTGCTGGTCTGGATGGCAGCGCCGGGGCGCAAAGAAGCGCTTTCCCCTGGCTGTGAGAGGGCCTTGGTACAAATCCCAAAGCCTATTGTTCTTCTCTGCCTCTGCCATTCGTGGCGCACTACCGTCCTGATGTGAGGGGGACCCCCAACTTCAAATGGAAGCTTTACAACTTTGCTGTAACTTTCAGGAGCATTTCGGTATAGGGAGCACGCACCTGATTTTTGGAAGCTGCCACAAGCTGAACCATTCCATCACGAGGAGGAAAGGGAAAGGACATCATCTTCAATCTGCAAGGGGGCCCGCTAGGGTGGATTATCTCTCTCGAAGAAAACTATTGTGTCTACCGGGCACGCACCCTGCCCCCAACAAACGTGGAAGCTTCAACGGGGTCCGAAAAAGACCAGTGTCCTTGTAAAAGAGAGCTTTATGGGGTTCCATGCTTGTTCGGGGGAAGGTTAATGAATTCACCCATCCTTCAGGACAATCTTCACCAAAGGTTCATGATGCGTATTCAGCTCGGGACGCCTTCCGGCAACCTTCCTGTCCTGAGGCTTCCTAGTGCAGTGTATCCCTGCCAAGAGTGCAAGGCTTCGTGATGCAAGTGGACAGTGCATGCTTCCTCGCGGTCAGCAGGTCGTAAGCCAAAGGTGCGTGCTTCATTTCCGCTTGCATCGTTGTCCCGCATAGGTACAGGCTAGGCGTGGTTGCAGCACCACACTCTAGGCCACAAAGGCAAACTCTCAGCTAAAAAGGGGCTGGACTTCTAAGCCCTTGGGCATAGCCCATAATTTGGAGCAGCACACGTACCCTCCGGAATGGTAGGGTCCTTCATGCAGGTCCTGGCAAAAGGCACCACACTTCTGGCATATGATCTCCTAAAGCCCTACACCTAAACCCTCAGCCTTGATATCGGTCTTGGTTCTGCTTGGTTTCTCGGCCTTTGCCGAGCCTCTTCCTGCAACACCCACGAAGCATGAGTAAGTGTGAATGAGACTTAAACAAGGTGGTCTCTGAAGAGCTTTCGGCAATACCCAGTGGTTGTGGGAGTCTCGTGGAGATCCGCTAGAAAGAAGGCATCTAACTTTGAGAGCATCTGTGTCTTCAGCGGTTCAGGTACGGATTCAAACCGGTGTTTGCCAAACGCCCACTTTCTCGTAAGAGGATCCCTCATTATGGCACGGAACCAAGTACAGTCATTTTCACAGGAGCAAGGCAGCATGAAAGTTTGCTCCAGCAAGGGCTCCCTTCTTTCTGACTCGTTTCTGCTTGAAAGCGATTGTTCCCACAGGGTTCACTTGTGTGCTGTCCACCCCTGCCGGACCGTTAATTCTTAGGCAGTTGCAGAATCAGAAGGCTCGTAGCTGGTAATGCTGCAACATCCCATTTTCGAGGTGAGATCCTACAAGCGGGCCCGAGAATGCATCTTGGCCGACGTTGATTACGCTTTCTTTAAAGGCGACTCCCATGGGTAGGTGCGCGACTCTTCGCGCACACGAAGGGACCTCCCGGCAAGGACATTTGAATACGGCACGTACTCAAGTAAGTCCATGTTGGGAGAAGGAAATGAGAAGAAAAGCTTGCATGGGCAAGAGCTGCCTGGTTGTTGACTCAGTTTTGCTGGAACGTGGCAAGAGGATCCCCCATTATGGCGCAGAACCAAGTACAGTCATTTTCACAGGAGCAAGGCAGCATGAAAGTTTGCTCCAGCAAGGGCTCCCTTCTTTCTGACTCGTTTCTGCTTGAAAGCGATTGTTCCCACAGGGTTCACTTGTGTGCTGTCCACCCTTGCCGGACCGTTAATTCTTAGGCAGTTGCAGATTCAGAAGGCTCGTAGCTGGTAATGCTGCAACATCCTATTTTCGAGGTGAGATCCTACAAGCGGGCCCGAGAATGCGTCTTGGCCGACGTTGATTACGCTTTCTTTAAAAGCGGCATGCACATCCACTGCCCCACGCTTTCTGGCCGGATGTTGCGAAACGCTTTGTCTTCTCATGGCATGATGACCAAGCCTACACAACTTGCGCAACATGACAGGACCAATTAATACACCTCGAGAAAATGTGTCCCGCATGAGAGTATCCCACAAGAGCGGCAGCAAAACCCCTATGAAGGAGTTTTATAAGAAGGTTCTCATATCCATGCTGGATGTTGCAAAAATTGGTGCGCGCGTCAGTGCGCTGCAGGCACATTGCCCGCGATAGCTCGCGATCTCGTCTTGGTAACGAGCCTCTGCGCAAAGGTGGCAACCCGCTTGCATCAGTAAAAACGGTGCGCGCGCCAGTAAAACCTGCGGTTTTAATTCATATTTCATTCGCGATAGCTCGCGGCAGTGCAAAAGAACAGCAAGAGCCCCCAATGTGCTTGCGTTGGGACCGCGTCAATAAGACATATGGTTCCGAGATAGTGACTGATAGGAGAACAGAAGGTTGAAAGGGTTTTGACCGCGGCTCCCAAGTGTAATGTAGACCCATGATTAATAATCCCCTGCGTTCTAAGGGCCTACATATTCGGATCCCTATGATAATCCCCGTTAAGGGGAGAGGGCTTATCCATCAGGGGTCTGGGTTAGTGGCCGCATCGATTCTGCCAGCAAAAACCTTTATATGAGTTCAAGGCGCTGATTCCCCTCGGAGTATCAAGGGCCACAGCCCGCAGATGGCCGTGCCTCAGAAATTTCCCACAGCAATCTCTGGGTAAGGTATGGACACCGCTCTTGAATACAGGGATGGCTGCACTCCTTTGTCCTCACAGATTCAGAGGCATAGGTGCCACTCTGCACACGCCACGATGTGCAAGATGACCTATTGTTGAGCTCAGACCATGTCCTCGCTGCTGCGGGCTGCGACCTGCCAGCAAAGCATGCGCGGGAAGGATCAAGCACCGCTCTATTGAGAAGGATCCAGCAATGCCCTGTTGATTTGACCTAAAGTCTAAACTCCTTAAAAGGGGGTTATATAGGGGATTATATAGGGGAGTACTATAGGGCTTACTAAGGGGGATACTAGGAGTGTAGACTATAGCTCATTTGAATGTTGATAATGGCCGGGTGCGCTCCTGATGTGCAGGAACCTTCAACAGCAGGCGCTGGGGCTTCGTCGCCAATCCTGATGGGAGCCTCACGAATGGGTGGAAGCGATACCCCCCTACCCTCGCCCCCTACCCTGGGCTGGAAAGGCTCTGGTTTCCCTGCGGAGGCCCAGGCTCCAGAAGAGGACATTCCAAGCCACCTTGGTGCCTAGGGGAGTGGGGGGAGCTGGAGCTGGTGGAGCTGAGCTGGGAGCATTCGTGCGAACGAGCGCCCAGTTAAAGATTCTAGAATGTTTAGCTTGGGAGCTGGTGGGAGTTTCAGGGTATCAAGTTGATAGCTTGCTAGCCTCAGGGTATCAAGCGGACTCTGCGGTCCTGGCCCAGTTCATCCGAATCTCCCTTCAGTGCTGCTCCAACCTTTGCCCTGTGTCCAGGGATCTCGTTCAGTTGCGCTCTTCCCAAATCCAAGTCTTTTCGTTGCCGCCCAAAGCACCGTGTGTCAATTTGCATTGGACACCCAACAAGAGCCCTTGATGCCGAGAGCAGCCCATTTCAAGCTGCACGCTAATCATGCCAAAGGAACTTGTTCTGAGGGGCCTTCCTCAAGAAGTCCTTCAACTGGAAGATGATGAAGGATGCACTCCTCAAGAAGGAAGCCTTCTTGCCTTTAAGCCCCAAAGCAGAGGTCTATGGTGGAGCCGCCTGAGTAATCAGACTGTCATGCTCTGGCCGCTGTTGCATGTCCTGAGCCGTCTAAGTCCCGAGATGAAACGCTCTGTGACAGCAGGGCTTCAGAAAACGCTTGGCTCTCTGCCAAGATTCAGATACCTTGAAAGAGGAAGAGGAACGTCAGAAAGGCATGCCATCACATACCCCATAGTCATCCCCTTAGAGAGCCTCGTGACGCCTCGTGCGCTAACTCCCAGGACGCGGATTTCTGCGCTGGATGGACAGAGGGCCTCCAGTGCCCGGACGGTTCTCTGGTGCCAGCGCTGGAACGTTGTGGCAGACGTCCCGGCCTTCAACTCCTTTCTGGGGGACGTGCGGTTTCCTGAAGTTGGGGGTGGCTGGGAGACCTCCTAGGGTTCATGATGCTGTAAAGCTTCGCAGAGGGAGGCCGCGTGGATGTTTCGGCTGGACCTGGGAATGAGAACTTCATCTGCAAGAGGCTGCCAGGATACCCAGCTTCCTAGTCCTGGCTTTGCATGTCTCATGGTTCCCACGGGTTGCCTGACATGCCCGATTTCCGGCACATGATTTCTGACGTGCAAGTGGACCTCATGGCCATCAGGGTCATCCAGGTCTAGTATTAGCATCGGAAATGCTGCGGTTTCATTGTGTGCATAGGGACATGACCCTGAAACCACGCGCGTTTGCCTGCCCAATCTGGAAACCTCCACCGCAGCCGAGCCGCTACATTAAGGCTTTGCTCCTGTTTGAATGCCCATCTAAAACAGGTTCCTTAGCAAACACATCAAGGCATTGCTCTTGTCTAAGTGCCCATCCAAAACAGATTCAAACAGTGAAAGCTTCATTGCAGTTGCCTAGTCCGGACTGCATCCTACTCACGAGATCAGCCTGAAGCAAGGGGAAGTGTGTAAAGCAGATGCATGCTAGCAGAACACCCAGAAAGGTATCCGTACTTTGAGATTTCCATGGGCTCGGTCTTGAGCAAGAGCAGGCGGGCCCTGAAGATTTGAGGTTTCATAGGTGCATCTCGGTCACAAGAGGACACCAACTGTCATGTCAAACAGTCTCCAACCAGAGCTCTTCAGTCACCTGATGCCTCTGCCTGGGATCAGTGTGACCTGCACCAAGCATGTGAGCTATAGTCTAAGCTCCTAGTATCCCCCTTAATGTCCCCTATATAATCCCCTATGTATACCCCCCCTCAAGGAGTTTAGACTATGGCTCATGTGGGCTTGTCCCTTCTGGCCTTCCTCCAGGCTTTGGACTGCTGCCTGCAACCCGAGCTGGCGTCAGTTCATGACGATGGACGCCCCGTGCGCGAGCGCCGCGAATCGAGCGCCCGGGGTCCCTGCATTAAGGTTTGTAGAGATGAGCGTGTTCCCCAACAAAATCCTGATTGTCCCATTCCTGCATGTCCTACTAACCATCAGGAAGCCCAATGGCCCGGCAGAGTCTTTCCCAACACCCAAATGCAAAGCGGGCAGAAAACGGACCCTCTGTCGCCTAGGGCTTTGATGCGGCCCTCGGAGCGCTTGTGCAGTAGACGGGAAGGACTCTGAGGGGTTCCTTTGCCGATGGTCCAGACAATCCAGTAGTGTACTTTGAGGCCAAGTCCCATTGGTAATCTCCCAAAATAAGTGGACCCCAATAGATTATACTCCTTGTTATGGGGAAAAAGCCTTGCATTCCAAGGGAGCAAGGTTACAAAAACAAATGAAGGGATGTCTTTTTAGGATTTCGGAAAGATGGCAGGGATTGCTACTTTACCTGCCTCTAAAGTGACATGGAACTACCCCTAAACCCCTCAAAAAGGACGGTTGCCTCGATATTTCTTTGGTGAAGCCAGCACAAGACTCACCCCCTTTCGTTATAAAGGTACTTGAAGGATGCCGGGACCCCGAGTTTACTACGCACTGGAAGGTGCCCTTTGGGTTTCGTGGGCGTAAGCATCCTAAACCCGAAGCCCCGTAAACCTGCAAGTGGTAGATTGAGGGGGGGCTGCGGACATCCTCCTGAAGCCCTTAAAAGAGGCCGCATGGACCTTTCGAACGACTCGGACTGGCAAATACTCTCCGCTGATCAAGGCACTTGCTTGACCTGCCAAATCCCGGGCTTTACACCCCTTAAAAAGGCCCTATACAACCCTTAGAACCCCTTCAGAGGGGTTCTGCCTGAAGAAGACTTAGTCACTCCCCACTTGAGTCCCTACAAACTCCCGGACAACTCCGGTTGTTGGTTTGAAGTCCCTCGCCGTCCTTTGAAAGCGCAGAGTTGGGTGGGTTGCTGCTTGCCTAGGTGCTGGGAAATCTGAGGCTCCGCTGCAGAAATGGCTCAGGTCTCCAGGAAGCTTGGAAGTAAACTATGGGGGAGCCTGATGGTCAAGATGAAGCAAACTTTCTGCAGTACCAGTCCTGCAGCCGTGTTTCAATGCCAAGGGCCTAAGTCAATCTACAGATTCTGCGGCCCCTGGTAGATCTTGAGTGTCAGTTGCTTCCCCGCCAGTGGGGATGGCCTTCCGACTAAGGGTCGGTCTGGCTCAACCCAGGAGGAGGAACTGCCAGAAGGGTCCGTCCACGTTTGAACCCAAAATTTCGAAAACTCCCTAGTTTCCCATTTATGTGCTTAAAAATCCATGGGGCAACCCCTACTTTGAGAACCAGTGAGCCTAAAGTCTGATCCATAAAAAAGGGGCCTCACCTGGAGGGTTGCGTATTTTCCTGGGACTCGATTGGAGGCACAGGTGACAATGCTGGATGCCGGTGCTGACGTAGAAGTCAGCAGAATGTCCGGATTTCGGGGTTCGGGCTCAGGGACAGATAGGGTGCTCCAAACTTTGAACCTCTGGGTACGAAGGGTACGGCAAGTGCAGCCAGTCTATGTCCGCCCGTCGATTGCTTTTTTCTTCACAGACCGCCACGTGCTGCACCTGTAGCCTTGAGCAGAAAAAAGCACCTCACTTGTGCCTGCCAGGGCTGCGTTGGAGGACCTTTTTGGGAGTGTTTCAGTTTCGCATTCTAGGTTTTGGCTTGCAGGGGGCTCTGATGGGAACCCTCAACTTCTTCCAGTCTTACGCACCTTCGTGTAGCCTGAGACACCGTCCGCGTGCTGACGGATGGGACGTTGGTTGTGATTGCCAGCTGCTGGTGGAGTGCTCTAAGGACGTTCCACCGTTCTAGATGTGGGTATGATGCAAGAGGTGGAGGTTTCCCCAAGGTAGACGTGGGTGTGCCTCAAGCAGTGGGTCCTTTGCCTCCCAAAAAGGTGGGATCCTTGCTGGGACCTCAGAAAGGGACTCTTATCTAGGCACCTTCCCATGTGAAAGGGCAAGACCAAGAACCCAAACCTGGGCAAGCTTCTTTATGACTCCCTAACCTACAGCCTGCGGTCCCCTTAACTTGTTGGGAAAGCACGGGAAGCTACAGCCTACACAGCTTCTGCAAGCCTCTGCAGATGACAGCATCTCTTCGTAACAAATGGACGAAGCCAAGCTGTCCCCCAGGGTCCCAGAGTCCCTGAGCCCAAGCTTGGAGAGCTTGGAGCAACTGCATGGAGGTGCCTGCACTTGCAGATCTGGTACTTTTCAGGGCGGTCGCATTGAGGATTTTGCCTGGCCCCGTTGGCCTACAGGGCCCACAATCTCGCATGTGGTCGGCTGGGTAGACCTGCCGGATGACGAGGCTCTGTGCACACGATGGGTACCCTGGCTGCTGCTAGGGAAGGGTAAGGATCGCTTGTTGCCCCTCTCCGTGGACGCCTAGGCGCGGCCCTGTCCTGCACATGCGTAGAACTGCTTTGGCAAAAGCAACGAAACTCCTGGATCTAGCAACGGGGATCCCATCCTGAAATACCCTGGTGACTTTTTCAGAGATGGCGTCCCGCCTAAGGCTCCCTGGATTCAAAATGGCAACTTGATAGTCTAAGCGTGGGTGGAACAGACCATTTCGTGCGCTTGCAGGCCTTCTGGTAGTGGCCTAGTGACTTCATGGCTAAACATGCAACATGCTGCCCACTGGGCATACCCATATCACTTAGCTATGGTTCACTTGCGCACGTTGCCTTGGGCACTTCAGGATTAATCTGGCAGTGTGAGGAGGATGAAGCAGGTGTCTGGGAGCAGCCCATTAGATTCCCCTGCTGCAACGAGGGTCTTCGCTGGGTTGTATCTCTGGCTCTCAACCGAAGTCCCTCAAAGAGTCTTTCGGCCCGAAGCAACCTCGCACGTGTGCAGAACCGGGCGTAAAGCTTCCGGTGTTCAGTCCGCCATTCCACTTTGCTGTGTAGGAACGGCAAGGAAGAAGTAGTCCAAGCACGCCCGCACAGTTCTGCCGTAGAGCTGGGCCACTCCTAGATGTTGAAGCTTCGCTTGTAATTGCTAAATAAGAAGATGCTGCAGGGCTTGAGGAGAGGACACATTGCCTCACAGACTGTATATGTGCCCTCAACTGATGAGCACAAGCATGTAGCAACCTAGCTTGCACCGCGCACCGTTTGCTAATTAAACTAGGGGTTTGAGTTACATGTCAGGGCCTGCTGGCTGGCTGCACCGTGCAGGGTCTCCACGACATCAAGGATCTGTCGTCCTTCGCGTGCATGACATCCCGATCAGCCACGGTCGAAAGTAAGCCCAGCAGCTCCCAAAGAAAGCTTACGCGCCTCTCTGGTTGCGTTGGACTTGCCCCGTCCCTTATGCGTTTTGACCATGACATGACGGCACCCACTGTCCTAGCAGCAATACTTGCTGCTAGGTTTCTCCTAGGTTTGTCACGGCGTTCTGGTGCCTGCTTGTGTTAACGAGCACGGGATTTAGCTCCCGCGCCGGAAACTATAGTGCATTAGGCAGACTCTTTGTGCTTAAGCATCAGTCTTCTTATATGCCTGGCTTGCGAGAAGAGCATAGGTCCATAGTTGGCGGGTGTCAGACCAAAGAGGTTCTGCCTCACTGGGCTGATGTCACACATGGGGCTCGCCATTCGGTTCTTCTAAAGATTTGAAGTATTTTCGTAGTTGCCTAGTGGGCAGATTGTGGGTAGGCTCTAGGACCCGTCATGTTTCCCTTGGCAGAGCTTCTTGCATGTCAATGTCATGGCACTTTATGTTGCCAACTGTTCCTGACAAGGCCCAACCAGTAACGCAAGATAAGGCTCGCGTTGCGTATGGTCCCTTCATCAAGTGGCACCTTTAAGTTGCATCTCCCAGCATGCTTGCGTTCCGTGACTTCCAGCCTAGGCCATAAAGGACATAACCTCTATATGTCCCTTTAAAGGCACCTAGGGTTTCCATTTTCTTTTGCATTATCCCAATATAACCCCTATATGTCCCTTGAAAGGGACATCGTAGTCAGCCAAGGTGAGAAGTAGGCAAAGCAACCCAACAAGAATGGTGCCGTGCCTTTCACTGCACAAGATGGCACGTCTCATGCCTTGCTACTCCTGGCAGTAACATGTCTGCCACACAGCCAGTAACAGCAGAGGCATTCGTCAGAGTTGTTCTCTGCCTTTTGCATGGGTTTCTGCCTAGCTGCCTGGAGGCTGCAACCAATGAGCTTCAGGCACACTACGCTTGCGCGGCTGGCCTCGATGGCCGGACTTCTACTTCTGCTTCTGAACATTCTTTGTTTGCCAGTGTCAGGGTTGCCCCTGGCGTGCGAAAAGTGGATCAGAGAAAGATGTAAGCCGGACTTCCGTAGCTCAACAACCCTAAACCCTAAACCCTAAGCCCTAAACCGTGTGTTTTTGTTCGCAGGGTTGGCGACACTGCGCTCTTGAGAATTCTTTCTTGATGGCCTTGTGGCGTACCCTCCGAGTTTATGTTCAGGGAAGGCGCGCCGCTGGCCGTTGTTGCCATGACTTCGGATCCAGGAAAGGGCTCTAACTCCCCGGTGCTTTGCCCGGGTTCCTCCTTGTTCCTCTTCAAGAAGGGTACCAAAAGGGACCCCTAGTTGTGTTAGAGGCCGATCTGACTTTGCTTTTAAATTCTTCTTCGGACTTGACCTGCGCATCTCTTCACAAAGACGGATGTGCCGGTGACTTGAAAACAAGTCTACAGGTGTGTGCCTCATTGTTGCACATAGCTTGGTGCTGCTGTGGTGGTTGCAGTTTGAAAACATTTAAAGGCCACCACAACATCCAGGCTAATTGCAGGATACGCTTCAAGGATCTCCGTGCCCAAGGCAAAGGTGGCTCAGCTGCGCTAATTCCAAAACCAATCGGCATTCTTCAACAAATCCTGCAGTATTGCCTCGCCGGTCCCACAACTTCAAGGCTCGGAAGGCCGAGGCCAGTGCCAAGCCCTGAATCCGCGGAGTTCAAGACGCGCACGTGGCGCGCGTGCGCCGCTTTCGCCCCTTGCGCTCGCGCCTGCGCTTGGCGCGCTCCTCTTTTGCCTCGGGCCGTCCCAATCGGACCATGAAGCTTACTCCTAGCACCGCCTGCGCATGCCAGGCTCGCGGCACGCTGGTGCACGTGTGGCCATGCATGCACCTGAGCTTTTGTTGTGCCTGGCGTGTGCCGCAACAGCAAAAGAGCCGTCGAATCTTACCCCAAATCTTGAGCACTGCCCTCAATCTGGGTATGTCCCCAAATGAAGACTCTATACTTCAATGGTATTGAAATCCTTGTTGCAGGATTCCTCAAGAAGGGAACACCAAGAAGGGACCTCTGGTGTCTTTTAACTCCCAATCTGATCCTGAGAGGTCCATCGTCCCATCTAGTGAATCCAAAGGCCTCAAACCTGAAACTCATGTAAGCCATAGTCTAAACTACTAGTATCCCCCGTAGAATAACCCCTGTAGTACTCCTCTAAACCCCTATAAGACTCCCCGATATCATTGCCTGTAAGGAGTTTAAACTATAGCCAGCTCATGTACGGGGATGGGCGATGCCAGGGGGGGCAGGGCTACAATTACAAGCTGGCTAGGTTCACTGAAGGTTGCAGCGATTTCTGGATCCCTAAACCCTAAGTTTAGGGTTTAGGGTTTAGGGTTTTGAACCCTAAACCCTACGCCCTAAACCCATTACCCGGAAGCGCTCTCCACTTCGCAGTGAGAACCTTTGTGAGTTTAGAGAAGTATCCATACTCTGTCCGCGCTATGATCCCCAAGAACCCCTAGGTTTAGGCTCTAGGGTTTAGGGTTCAGGTTTTAGGGCCGTAGTCTAAGCTTCGATCTTATTGAGACAGAAACAGACTTGGTGTTGTATACGAACCCTACGCCAGAGGATTATCCTATTCAAAAGTGGACGTGCTAAGTCATGAGAACCTCCAAGAAGATGTTGTTGGGGATTTGAAGTTTCCACTTCATGCCGTCATCCTTTTTCATCTGCACCAGGTCCATTTGGGTCGTTAGCCTGAACTTTCAAATCCCAAGCCCTAAACCCTAAACCCCCTTAAAGGGACGTCATTGGCGCATTCAGCGTGCTTTTATAAGAATCCCTTTCGAGCATCTGTTGATCATACAGGCCTGAGACTTCTCGGTTAGTAGTCTAGGGCGGGTTCCATTGGTTTCAGGGTTTAGAGTTTAGGGCTCCATTGTTGTTTTTTTGAAGTAAGTGTATAGAGCCTTTCTTATGAACATCGGGGAGTGTATGTACATTAGGGACTCCAGAAAATTTCCAGAAATAAAGGTTTTTTTGAGCCTCGTAACAATGATCATCGTGTTCTGGAGAATATCAGGGGCAACCATGATAGAAGCAGTCATAGCATGATGGGCAGGCATACCCAGACCCCCAAAGCATCCAGAAAGAAAAGCCTGCAGTTAAGGACCCTTTAACATTTCGGTCGAGTTCTATGAAGCTTTAAGGTGGATCTGCTTTCTAGATCCCCATAGGGCCTAGGCATCGAAGATTGTTCTGACTGGGTATTCTGGCAGTCTGAGGTTCAGAGTAAGGATAACGTACTGTATTATTTAAAAACGTATACTAATTTTCAGCTTCCGAAGTCCACAATTTGGTGACAATTGTGTTTCAGCTGCAGCTACAGTATAGCTGGTGATAGATTCTTGAACGTAGAAGTACAAAGACACATTCTAGTGTCTTTGCAGCAATTTCCATGAGAAGGTTCACAGCGTGTTGGCTATCGGGTATTAGTTGGCAAACCCTAAACCCGAAACCGTAGCTGTAACCATTCTGGTTGATGATTTAGTTTATGCTTGAATGCTAGACAACTTCAGTTTCGTTTTTATTGCGCTCGACCGCCTGGATGATGTTACCATATTCACTTTATGAACCCTTAACCCTAAACCCTAAACCCTACCCTAAACCCTACCCTAAACCCTAAACCCTACCCTAAACCCTAAACCCTACCCTAAACCCTAAACCCTAAACCTTCCTGCTAAAGCCTTATTGCAACCTCAAGCCCCAAACCCTAAACGTCAAAGCCTAAACCTTAAAGCTGGAATGACTGTGGGTTTAGGGTGTAGTAAGGGTTTAGGGTTTAGGGATTAGGGTTTAGGGTTTAGGGTTTACAAGTGCCGAGCGAAGGAAAGGGACACACCGCAGGACTTTTGTCCGGCATATGGAGATGTGCAAGGGTACGACGCAGTATCTACAGAGCAGCTGGAAAGACAAATGCAGTAAACCGTAAACCCGAAACCGTGTAGACTCCTGGACTTCCCCACACCCTAAAACCTAAACCCCAAACCATTTCTGAGCCCGAAATTTCCGAGCCTACTTGGAGATTCATGGGACATAGTAAGTACACATAACTTATAACCGGGGTTACAGCCTTGTTCAGCCTTGTTCATAGTCCCCCTAGCTGGATTTACATAGGTTATCCCAGTGACAAGTAAGGTTATTGCCCCAGCTATAAGTAGTTACTAAGTCCCATGAACCTTCAGGTAAGCCCGAAAAACCCTCGAACCCCCAGCGTAGCTCCTCACACATTCGCTCAGGCAGCAACAGATGTTAGAGTTTAGGGTTTAAGGTTTTGCGGTTTAGGGTACAGGATTGTCCCCGCGGATTCCCTATTACATTTTTCCATTCCTTCCATTCAGCCTATCCTCGTTTAGAGTTTAGGGTTTAAGGTTAAGGTTTAGGGTTTAGGGTCCTGAACCCTAAGCCCCAAAACTCTGCGAGCCCTCTAACTTAACTTTGCCCATCTCCAAGCTTACTATAAGACTTGAGGGTTTAGGGTTTAGGAGTTTAGGGTTTAGGGTTTAAAGTCTTGCTGGCGTGGCCAACAAACCAAAACATTTCCGACAGTAAAATACATGCTTTTAAATAAGCCCTTCAGCTCAGGCTTGGTTTCAAAGGTTTAGGCTTCAGGCTTTAGGGTTTGGGGTTCAAAGCCAAAACCTGGAAAGTCTGAGATATTCCGCAGCATTTTTCTACAGCCTCACACCAGGAGCCAACTGACTCCTTGGAAGGCTTTTTTCAGCAATGCAGCTGTCCATGCGGACCATAAGCGTAGCCCTTACCTTCGCGGCTTCGGTTGCTTTCAAGGCCGATTTTTGATGGGTCTTCATTGGGTTTGTTAGGGTTTGCGATCCAAGCAAAAGACTACCCTAAACCCTAAACCCTAAACCCTAAACCCAAATCCAGTAGCAGTGTAGGGCTTCATCCATAGGTGCAGGGATATAGAAATCCTGCGCCATACCGGAGTTTCTGCAGAATTTTGTTATCCTTAAATGGTGGAATACTCATGGTGTAGCCAGATTTTTCACGGTAGTCTTCTATGGGTAGCCTAAACCCTAAACTTTAAACCCTAAACCCTAAACCCGTATCACAGATTGTGCTGGTTTGTAGTGTTTAGGCTTAGGATGAAGGTTGAAGGGTTTCGGCTTGATGTGTTACCTGGGAACCTAAACAATCAGAAACACTTAGCCCTAAAGCCCTAAACACCTAAACCCCTGAACCTTGAACCCTAAACCCTAAACTCTGAACCCTAAACTCTGAACCCTGAACCCTAAACCCCTAACCCCCCCAAACCCTGAACCCTAAACCCCTAAACTCTGAACCCTGAACCC